>JAACNH010001683.1:0-43123 GCA_019447015.1 Hymenochirus boettgeri | reverse complement strand
GTATGTCTTTATACAACCTCCAATGCTATGTTACTATGTAACTGTTATACAGACATTACGGGTAGGGTATAAAGGTCGGACTGGATGGACGTGTGTCTTTATACAACCTCCAATACTATGTTACTGTGTAACTGTTATACAGACATTACGGTTAGGGTATAAAGGTTGGACTGGATGGACGTATGTCTTTATACAACCTCCAATGCTATGTTACTATGTAACTGTTATACAGACTTATGGGTAGGGTATAAGGTTGGACTAATGGACGTATGTCTTTATACAACCTCCAAACTATGTTACTATGTAACTGTTATACAGACATTATGGGTAGGGATAAAGGTTGGACTAGATGACGTATGTCTTTATACAACCCCAACTATGTTACTATGTAACTGTTATACAGACATTATGGGTAGGGTAAAGGTTGGACTAGATGGACGTATGTCTTATACAACCTCCAATCATGTTACTATGTAACTGTTATACAGACATTATGGTAGGGTATAAAGGTTGGACTAGATGAGTATTCTTTATACAACCTCCAATACTATGTTACTATGTAACTGTTAACAGACATTATGGGTAGGGTATAAAGGTTGGACTAGATGGACGTATGTCTTTATACAACCTCCAAATCTAGGTTACTATGTAACGTGTTAACAGACATATGGTAGGGTATAAAGGTTGGACTAGATGGACGTATTTCTTTATACAACCTCCAATACTATGTTACTATGTAACTGTTATCCAGACATTATGGGTAGGGTATAAGGTTGGACTAGATGGACGTATGTCTTTATACAACCTCCAAATACTAGGTTACTATGTAACTGTTATACAGACATTATGGGTAGGGTATAAAGGTTGGACTAGATGGACGTATGTCTTTTATCAACCTCCAATACTATGTTACTATGTAACGATACGACATAATGGGTAGGTTAAAAGGTTGGACTAGATGGACGTATGTCTTTATACACCTCCAATACTATGTTACTATGTACTGGTATACAGACATTATGGGTAGGGTATAAAGGTTGGACTAGATGTGTATATGTCTTTGCTTATCTGTAATATTCATTCATCCAGGTCATGGTATATCTGTAATATGGATCCATCCAGCGTCACGGTAATCTGTAATATTTCATCCATCAGGTCACGGTATATCTGAATATTCATCTCCAGGTCACGTATTCTGTAATATTTCATCCATTAGGTCAGGCGATATCTGTATTTCATTCTCAGGTCAGGGTATATCTGTAATTCATCCATCCAGGGTCACGCGTATTTCTGTAATAGTCATCCATCCAGTACGGATTCGTAATATTCATTATCCAGGCACGGACTATCTGTAATATTCTCATCCAGGTCACGGTATATCTGCTATATTCATCCATCCAGGGTCAACGGTTATATGTAATATTCATCCATCCAGGTCCCGTTATATCTTAGGTAATATTCATCATCCAGGTAACGGTTAGATCTGTAATATTCATACATCCAGGTCACGGTATATCGGAATATTCATTCTCCAGGTTCCACGGATATATGTTCAATCTTCACATACAGGTCACGGTGTTATCTGTAAGATTTCCATTCATCCAGTCAAGGTTTATCTGTATATTCTTCATCCAGGTCAAGATTTATCTGTTAATATCATCCATCCAGGTCCACGGTACTCGTAATATTCAGTCACAAGGTCATGGTTTTATATGTTAAAGTTTCATCATCCAGGTATGGTATATCTGGTAATATCATTCATCAGGTCATGGTTTATCTGGAATATTCATTAATCCAGGTCGGTTATATCTGTAATATTCATCCATTCAGTTCACGGTATCTCTGTAATATCATCCATCCAGGTCACGGTATTTCTGTTAATATTCATCCATTCCAGCTACGGTATATCTGCTATATTCATTAATCATGTCACGGTATATCGAATATTCATCATCCAGGTCACCGGTATATCTGTAAATTAATTAATTCCAGTCAGGGTATATCTGTAATATCCATCATCCAGGTCATGGTATATCTTAATATTCCATCCATCCAGGTCCGGTATATCGTCATATATCCATCAGGTCACGGTATACTGTTACATCATTCATCCAGGTCACGGTATATCTGTAATCTAATCCATTCCAGTCAGGTATATCTGTAAATTCATCCTTAGGTCACGGTTTATCTGTCATATTATCCATCCAGGTCACGGTTATCTGTATATTCCAATCCTCCAGGTCATGGTATATCTGTAATATCATCCATCCAGGTAACGGTATTATATCTGTAATATTCATGATCCAGGTCATGTATATCTGTATATTCATCATCCAGGTCACGGTATATCTGGAAGATTCATTCATTCCAGGTCATGGTATCGAATTTAATCATCCAGGTCACGGTTTATCTGTAATATTCATCCATTCCAGGTCACGGTATCTCTGTAATATCATTCATCGTCAGGGTTTATTCCGGTAAGATCAGGAATCCAGGTAATGGTATATGCTGTTAATATTATCCATCCAGGTCATGGTATATCTGTTAAATATTCATTAATCCAGGTAACGGGTATGTCTGGAATATTCATCCATCCAGGTCCCGGTATACAGTTATATTCATCCATCCAGGTCCACGGTATATCTGTAAATTCATCATCCAGTCACGGTATATTGTACTATTCATCCATCCAGGTTACGGTAATCTGTAATATTCATTCATCCAGGCACGTATATCTGGAATAGTAATTCATCCTGGTCATGGTTTATCTGTAATATTCAATTCATCCAGGTCATGGTATATCTGTAATATTCATCAATCCAGGTCATGAGTATATATGTAATTAGTTCATTAATCCAGGTATGGTTATATTGTTTATTCACATGATCAATGGACTTGAAGTTAGTTAGTTCTGAAGACGTTTCGCTAGTCAGCGATGGCTTTCTCAATTCAGAAGGACTGTACAAGAATCTGTGGCAATTATGTACCCTGGAAAATCCCAATTCGCATATCACAGAAGGTGTTAAAGGGTTAGTTGTGAGTGGATAGTGGCTAAGAGGGTATAGGACGCCCAGAAGTAAGGCTGTCAAAACAGACATTGTTACATGGCCGACAGTGGTGTCGAAAACCCCCCCACATCTATTTAGGATTGGTTTCTTATTTCAACATATAATGGCCTCCTAACACCTCTCCTGAACCAGTCACTTCTTTGCCAAAGTTAATATTCCATATTCAAAGTATTTCCTTTATCTTAAGTGCATGTGGGGGTGGTGGGGGGTGGCGTCGCCGCGGGGGGTGGGTGTGGGGGTGAGGGTGGCGTGGTCGCAAATGCAGGGGACGGAGGGGGACGAGGGGGGGCCGTTGACGGGGGTGTATGGATTGCCCCAATGCGCCCCTTCGCGCGGGACACACCCGCGGCGAGGTGGCGTTCTCCCGGGGCGTAGTCCCCGCGATCCAGGGGGGAATCTCACGCCATTTTTGACCACCTCAAGGTTGGCGAAAGTAAGGAATAGTCGAGATAGCTATGCGTAACAGGTTACCGCCGCTTATCAATAGAAGCGGCGGTTAACTGTTCCAGATAGGCGCGGGAAAAGTTAACAAAACCTTTATAATATGCCCAAATATCTGCTAAGCTCTAGCCGTTGATACATGGCATGTTATTCTGGTAGAAACCAGCTAAGTATGTTATCTACCAGAACCCCCAAATCTTTTTCCATTAAGAGCTGCACTATACACAGAGTGTTTTTATGGTGTAGGGGGCACAGGGATATTAATCCCAAATGCATCACCTTACATTTATCACATTGAATCCCATCTGCCATTCTACTGCCCTTGTGATAATCTATCTAGGTCTGCTTGAGCACTTGCACATCATTGGAAGTTTCCAATTTCTGCATAGTTTAGTGTCATCAGCAAACACAGAGGACCTTGTTCCCATGCCCCCTTCTAAGTCATTTTAAACAGATTAAACAGAAGTGGCCCCAGTACAGAACCCTGAGGGGCCCCACTTAGAACTTTACCCACATAGATGTACTCCATTTACTAACACTTTCTATTGGCAGGCACAAATTAATCTCTTTCTACATTACATCTAACTTGCATTACGGGAATCTCTTATTTGCATCATTCATTCACCAGTGTAAAAATTCTGGTGATAATAAGAAATATACAGGGACAATGTTCCTGGCTCCAGTGAATATAGAAGCAGGTCATTCTGGGTCCCTCATTTGACGGGGAAACTACAACCTCGGGGGAGCTCTGGAACACGCTTAGCTCACTGCAAAAACCCCAAAACCCGACCAAGAGTTGCCCGTCACTTTATATAATTTTACCATAAACCATCGGTAAACGGCCACCGTGTGTTAAAGTACACAAACCTACCCAGCATGCACCGCTGTACAATAAATCTAATAATAATGACCGTTCATTGGTTACCACGTACAGGTGGAATATAACAGGATACAATAGAATATATTAAAACTGGTAAAACGTAGCGTCTCCGAGCAGAGTTCCTTAGATCAATTAGAGCAATCAGAGATATTCAGCCGACGATTTGAATATCATTTAATTATAACAAAAACAGTGCAAAACATTAACAGACAAAATACAACACAAGCACGTAACACAAAATGGGATGGAAAGTGAAAGTAATACTTAATGTCAGTCCTAATTTTCCAGGATGAATGAAAAGAAGTAGATCCGCTGTAAGATGGAGTCCAAATTTACCGACCCTCAACTAACTCTTATTAGTCCGATATTAGATGGTAATGGAGAGCTACCTCTTTGGGTTTCAGAAGCCATTTTCATACCCCTGGACAGGGTGTACCGGATCACCACGCCCAATCTATGAAAGGTGTGGTTGAGCTAGAGGAGTGTAACACACTCCAGTGTCTCCCTGACACCCCAAAGTAAACTAGCCCGCCAAATCCATATTGCGACGGGGTAACGCGCCATAGCACACCAACTCAACCAAATCCGTATCAGCGGCGGTACCTGATCTGTACATACCAATTCTATCTGGTTATTGTGTATTGATCCGCCCGCGGATTTATCCCTTCGCGAACGACGTTTTTATCCGGATTTTTCTGGATTTCACCTTCCGAACTTCCGAACTGCGGATTTCTCGCTTTTCGAGGATTTTTTTCATTTAATGGAATTTAATTTTTTTCGAATTTTCTCGAATTGGCGGATCCGATGAGGACTGGATTTTGCGAAGTTCGGACATCTCTAGCATTGATCCATAAACCAAACAAAAGTGTCTCTGTCGTGTTCCACACCAACTAGACCGTGGCGGTTCGGATTCCCATGAAACGGCTTTCGCTCCATTCCACTGTTAAAAACAGTTCATATAAATGACGGCGACAGAGAGAGATGACCCTGATATATGTTTTGCTTTCCACATAGTTATGAACTGGGATATGGATTCCAGGGTTGCTATTAAACCCCCCAAAATAGTCTGTTTGCAACTGGGAAATACAGTCTGGAAACACCGGACGTCCCTTCATCCTGCTAGACCTACCAGTTACCGTGTTGGTAGATTAACCAAATACACAAAATACCTTGTGCAGACAGAAAATTATATATTTAAGGGTCGATCATATACAATAATACAGATCATACATGCATAGAACATTGAAACGAGACTGAAGCCTCTGACTCTGACGTTTGGGTCTGAGAGAGATGGAAAGTTTTCTACCAAATCTCATAAGTTTCATTTCCTTCTCGGTCCTTCACACCTGCCAGACACATCATCTAGTTCCTCTTCCTAAACCCACCCTGGTACTTGCCTCATTTCTTCCACAGCAGTTGGTCAGAGGGGATGATTATCACCCACCATGGCCGTGGTCTACGCTGACTTGAGGTTCGCACGGTCTACAACAGGTTCATGTCAAACTGGTAACACAACTTTATTTCCATTACCAGTCATGATGAAAGTGATGATATGTGTGTGTATAGAAGGAGGGCGGGGTGTTTAATTAATTCGGGTTCTATGGCAATACTGATTGGTTGAGACATCTACTCGTTTATGATACGATACCGATCTTTTATAAATAGGGCATTTAGAGTGATGTTAATTTTACTGAGTGTCTTGTCTGTTCTATTAATAGGTCTATATGGCCAAATTCAATCTACGAATCGTTAGAAAGTGCTTCCCACATCCTAAAACATGTCTATTCCAAATCTACCCACCCATTCTTTAATATTAGATTTATACATGATGAGATTCTAGGAAAGGGACCTGTCAGTCAAGAAGAAAATTAGCATATCTAAGCACCCCTCAGTGCAGTCCCTCTGATCTGGCAATTAAATGTATATCCTCTAATAGTATAAACAGGTTATCGCATGAAAAACTTGCTGACTAATCTAACATGTTTACTACCTGTGCAGGAAGGAAATCATTTCTCGCGTCTATAGAGCTTTGATAGCGGGAAATAATAATGTTCATAGCTCATTATACAGACGGAATGATTTGCATAATATCTGCCCCTTTATTGCCTACATTCCAGGGTCAGTAATAACATAACAGCGTAAAAAGTGAATTGGCACAAGCACTTTTTGGACCTTTTTGTATGCTAAAAGCAACTGTGTACACCAGGGGGCGCTGGTGATGTATTTATAACACAGGCAGATATAGAAATTAAAGCAGCAGCACTGAAAAGGATGGGTATATGTGGACGACAGCAGGTTAAGGTGGGTCTGGGGTGTAGTGACCCTTTAAATAGATGATGTGTCTGTGTTGCTATTATAAAGTAGGG
The DNA here is from genome assembly GCA_019447015.1 of Hymenochirus boettgeri. Taxonomy (NCBI): domain Eukaryota; kingdom Metazoa; phylum Chordata; class Amphibia; order Anura; family Pipidae; genus Hymenochirus; species Hymenochirus boettgeri. The sequence continues at coordinate 36,368 of JAACNH010001683.1, read as the reverse complement.
ACTATATGGTTAATCTTGAGGGAATTAACCCTTACTATGCACCCAGTAGACAGGAGGGCACAAGTTCACTTTCTTTTTACAGATTTTTCCCAGGTCTATGGAGAATGGGGGGTCCCTATGAGAATGTGAATCTCTGAATGAACCGGACGGAGGTACAAACTTCTCCATCCCAAAGGAAGGCTGCTGGTAAGATTTCTTGCCGGTATTAACCGTATCAGTATAGAATGGAGCAGCCCTCGTATCGCTGGCCATAAAGGTCACGGGTCAATACATGTGACTAAGAGACTGGCCAATAAGGGATCCATATGTATTTATTATCATACTTCTCTGGATGAGTCACTAAATCCCATTGGTTAACACGGTGCAGATATAATTCTAACCCCTAGTTGGGCGCAGTTTGAGCGCTTAGAAGGGAGCTAACTGACCCATTAGTAGGGGGAGAACATTCAGGTTGATGGATTTTTGTGATTTGCTGGTTCATCTTTCTTGTGGTCTTTGTATTGACTCAACCCTGACCCTGATAATACCATTTTGTGGCCCTTTATTGTGTTCTTTCCAATGCGTTTTGCCACCATAATAATCACCCCAATAGTGTGGGCTGTTCATTTTTCCATTTGTCCATCCCGCCTGGTTCCTTTATAGTTACGGGCTGCGTTTTCCCATGTTTACTTCATACTTCGTATTTAGGTTTCTTCTCTGTCACTCTCGTTCCATTGCGGCCTTTCTACTGATCATGTGCCTCGTCTTGCTGGGGAGTGACCATGGATATCCGTACACTGTAAGTAGGACCATTGGGACACAAGGTAGCCAGAGATACGGGTAATCTGGAGGTCTAATTAGACATTGGGAAGACAAGCAAGTTGACATTGGTTAGTAGGGGTCCCATGGGATACTATAGTGGATAAGCACCCCCTACTGTAAATTATAAGGATATATCAGACTGTTTCCGCCATTAGGGTCCATAGCAGGGGTAGATTATATGGAATATTATCCCATGGGTGGTTTGGTTTGTTCAATCTGTAGACAGGGAAGGGACATTGCTCCATCGAGGAACAAGAACAGAATAAACACCCAATTACCGGTAATGACGGGACATTGGACAGTGAAATAGATAAAGGGAATTAACCTTTAATATTGCGCTTTTATCAAAGACATTTTATTATTTGATAAGAATCCCCTCTACCCACCCTTATCACAGTCTTTCCTTTCACATAGTGGGAAGTTTTGTAGGGTAGCCAAATTATTATTATTGTGATTTATATAGCGCCAAACATCTAACATAGCCTTTACATTGACATGTATTACATCACATCAGGCCTGCCCCGAAGAGCTTACAATTAAGCCATTTATTTGACACATACCAAACCTATCGTATGTCTTTATGATAGTGGGGGAAACCGAGTGCCCGGAGAAACCCACGCAAGCACGGGAGAACATAAAGTGCTAACCACTGAGCCATCTTCCAACCTTAAGGATGTCCACGTGTCCTCTGATATGACCTATTAGTGAACAATGCAACCAGAGAGTCATTGTATGGCCCATTAATATATTTGTATAAAGTTATCATTCCCCACGCAACCGCCGCTTCTCAATGTAAACAGCCCAACTTGTCTAATCTGCCTGCATCTTCAGCCCCTCCATTCCCCTTATTATTTAGTTATAACTTGTCTAATCTGCCTGCATAGTCAAGCCCCCCATTCCCCTTTATTTTAGTTATAACTTGCTTAATCTGCCTGCATATTCAAGCCCTCCATTCCCCTTTAATTAGTAATAACTTGTCTATCTGCCTGTATATTCAAGCCCCTCCATTCCCCTTATTATTTTAGTTATAACTTGTCTAATCTGCCTGCATATTTAAGCCCCTCCATTCCCCTTATTAATTTAGTTATAGCTTGTCTAATCTGCCTGCTAGTCAAGCCCTTCCATTTCCCTTATTATTTTTAGTTATAACTTGTCTAATCTGCCTGCATATTCAGCCCCTCCATTCCCCTTATTATTTAGTTATAACTTGTATTATCTGCCTGTATATTCAAGCCCCTCCATTCCCTTATTAATTAAGTTGCCTTCTCGAACTGCCTCAATTTCCAAGATGTCCCTTTTGTATATGGGATTCCAAACTGCACCGCATTCAAATGAGGCACTTACCAGTGCCTTGTAAAGAGGGAGAAATAATATTTTTCCCCTTGAATGTATTCACTCTTTATACAGATAATACCATACATAGTAATTGAGGGTGGAATAAAGACACATCCATCTAGTCCAACCTTTATATCCTCATCTTCTAACCCTACCTAACAGTTGATCAGAGGGGGAAAAATCAGCTCAAAAAAGGGTGTCTGTTATCTACTAGAACCCCCAAATCTTTGGATCAACTGTTAGGTAGGGTTCAGCAGTAGGCTAAAGAGGTTGGACTAGATGGACGTATATCTTTATACAACCTCCAATACTATGTTACTATGTAACTGTTAGACAGACATTATGGGTAGGGTATAAAGGTTGGACTAGATGGATGTATGTCTTTATACAACAATACTATGTTACTATGTAACTGTTATACAGACATTATGGGTAGGGTATAAAGGTTGGACTAGATGGACGTATGTCTTATCAACCTCCAATACTATGTTACTATGTAACTGTTAGACAGACCATTATGGGTAGGGTATAAGGTTGGACTAGATGGACGTGTGTCTTTATACAACCTCCAATACTATGTTACTATGTAACTGTTAGACAGACATTATGGTAGGGTATAAAGGTTGGACTAGATGGACGTATGTCTTTATACAACCTCCAATACTATGTTACTATGTAACTGTTATACAGACATTATGGTGTAGGGTATAAAGGTGGACAGAGGACGTATGCTTTATACAACCTCCAATACTATGTTACTATGTAACTGTTATACAGACATTATGGGTAGGGTATAAAGGTTGGACTAGATGGACGTATGTCTTTATACAACCTCCAATACTATGTTACTATGTAACTGTTATAGACATTATGGGTAGGGTATAAAGGTTGGACTAGATGGACGTATGTCTTTATACAACCTCCAATACTATGTTACTATGTAACTGTTATACAGACATATGGGTAGGGTATAAAGGTGGACTAGATGGACGTATGTCTTTATACAACCTCCAATACTATGTTACTATGTAACTGTTATACAGACATTATGGGTGGGTATAAAGGTTGGACTAGAGTGTATGTCTTTATACAACCTCCAATACTATGTTACTATGTAACTGTTATACAGACATTAGGGTAGGGTATAAAGGTTGGACTAGATGGAACGTATGTCTTTATACAACCTCCAATACTATGTTACTATGTAACTGTTAACAGACATTAAGGGTAGGGTATAAAGGTTGGACTAGATGGACGTATGTCTTATACAACCTCAATACTATGTTACTATGTAACTGTTATACAGACTTATGGGTAGGGTATAAAGGTTGGACTAGATGGACGTATGTCTTTATACAACTCCAATACTATGTTACTATGTAACTGTTATACAGACATTATGGGTAGGGTATAAAGGTTGGACTAGATGGACGTATGTCTTTATACAACCTCCAATACTATGTTACTATGTAACTGTTATACAGACATTATGGGTAGGGTATAAAGGTTGGACTAGATGGACGTATGTTTTTATACAACCTCCAATACTATGTTACTATGTAACTGTTATACAGACATATGGGTAGGGTATAAAGGTTGGACTAGATGGACGTATGTCTTTATACAACCTCCAATACTATGTTACTATGTAACTGTTATACAGACATTATGGGTAGGGTATAAGGTTGGACTAGATGGAGTATGTCTTTATACAACCTCCAATACTATGTTACTATGTAACTGTTATACAGACATTATGGTAGGTATAAAGGTTGGACTAGATGGAGTATGTCTTATACAACCTCCATACTATGTACTATGTAACTGTTATACAGACATTATGGGTAGGGTAAAGGTGGACTAGATGGACGTATGTCTTTATACAACCTCCAATACTATGTTACTATGTAACTGTTACAGACATTATGGGTAGGGTATAAAGGTTGGACTAGATGGACGTATGTCTTTATACAACCTCCAATACTCATGTACTATGTAACTGTTATACAGACATTATGGTAGGGTATAAGGTTGGACTAGATGGACGTATGTCTTTATACAACCTCCAATACATGTTACTATGTAACTGTTATACAGACATTATGGGTAGGGTATAAAGGTTGGACTAGATGGACGTATGTCTTTATACAACCTCCAATACTATGTTACTATGTAACTGTTATACAGACATTATGGTAGGGATAGGTATAAAGGTTGGACTAGAATGGACGTATGTCTTTATACAACCTCCAATACTATGTTACTATGTAACTGTTATACGAACATTATGGGTAGGGTATAAAGGTTGGACTAGATGCGTATGTCTTTATACAACCTCCAATACTATGTTTCTATGTAACTGTTTACAGACATATAGTAGGGTATAAGGTTGGACTAGATGGACTATGTCTTTATACAACCTCCAATACTATGTTTACTATGTAACTGTTATACAGACATTATGGGTAGGGTATAAAGGGGACTAAGTGGACGTATGTTCTTTATACACCTCCAATATATGTTACTATGTAACTGTTATACAGACATTATGGGTAGGGTATAAGGTTGACTAGATGGACGTATGTCTTTATACACTCCATACTATGTTTACTATGTAACTGTTATACAGACATTATGGGTAGGGTATAAAGGTGGACTAGATGGACGTATGTCTTTATACAACCTCCATACTATGTTACTATGTAACTGTTATACAGATTATGGTAGGGTATAAAGGTTGGACATAGTGGACTATGTCTTTATACAACCCCCAATACTATGTTACTATGTAACTGTTATATAGACATTATGTAGGGTATAAAGGTTGGACTAGATGGACGTATGTCTTTATACAACCTCCAATACTATGTTACTATGTAACTGTTATACAGACATTTGGGTGGGAAAGTTGGACTAGATGGATATATGTCTTTATACAACCTCCAATACTATGTTATCTTGTAACTGTATACAGATATATGGGTAGGGTATAAAGGTTGACTAGATGGACGTATATGTCTTTAAAACAACTCCAATACTATGTACTATGTACTGTTATACAGACATTATGGGAAGGTATAAAGGTTGGACTAGATGGACGTATGTCTTTATACAACCTCCAACCACTATGTACTATTGTAACTGTTATACAGACATTATGGGTAGGTATAAAGGTTGGACTAGAGGACGTATGTCTTTATACAACCTACGATACTAGTACTATGTAACTGTTATACAGACATTATGGGTAGGGTATAAAGGTTGACAGATGGAACGTATGTCTTTATACAACCTCGATACTATGTTACTATGTAACGTTATACAGACATTATGGGTAGGGTATAAAGGTTGGACTAGAGATGTATGTCTTTTACAACTCCAATACATGTTACTATGTAACTGTTATACAGACATTATGGGTAGGTTAAAGGTTGGACTAGATGGACGTATGTCTTTATACAACCTACATACTATGTACTATGTAACTGTTATACAGACATTATGGGTAGGGTATAAAGGTTGACAGATGGACGTATATTTTATACAACCTACATACTATGTTACTATGTAACTGTTATACAGACATTATGGGTAGGGTATAAAGGTTGGACTAGAGGACGTATGTCTTTATTAACCTCCATACCATGTTACTATGTAACTGTTATACAGACATTAGGGTAGGGTATAAAGGTTGGACTAGGTACGTATGTCTTTATACAACCTCCATACACTATGTTATGTAACTGTTATACAGACATTATGGGTAGGGTATAAAGGTTGGACTAGATGACGTATGTCTTTATATAACCTCCATACATGTTACTATGTAACTGTTATACAGACATTATGGGTAGGGTATAAAGGTTGGACTAGATGGACTGTATGTCTTTATACAACCTCCATATACATGTTACTATGTAACTGTTATACAGACATTATGGGTAGGGTTAAAGGTTGGACTAGATGGACTATGTCTTTTATAAACCTCCATACATGTTACTATGTAACTGTTATACAGACATATGGGTAGGGTATAAAGGTTGGACTAGATGGACGTATGTCTTTATACAACCTCATACTATGTTACTATGTAACGTATACAGACATTATGGGTAGGTAGGTATAAAGGTTGGACTAGTGGATGTATGTCTTTATATAACCTCCATACATGTTACTATGTAACTGTTATACAGACATTATGGGTAGGTATAAAGGTTGGACTAGATGACGTATGTCTTTATACAACCCCAATACTATGTTACTATGTACTGTTATACAGACATTAGTAGGGTATAAAGGTTGGACTAGATGGACTATGTCTTTATACAACCTCCAATACTATGTTACTATGTAACTGTTATACAGACATTATGGTAGGGATAAAGGTTGGATAGTGGACAGTATGTCTTTATACAACCTCCAATACTATGTTACATGTAACTGTATACAGACATTATGGGTAGGGTATAAAGGTTGGACTAAGTGGACGTATGTCTTATACAACCTCCAATACTATGTTACTATGTAACTGTTATACAGACTTATGGGTAGGGTATAAAGGTTGGACTAGATGGACGTATGTCTTTATACAACCTCAATACTATGTACTATGTAACGTATAACAGACATTATGGGTAGGGTAAAAGTTTGGACTAGATGACGTATGTGTTTTATACAACCTCCAATACTATGTTACTATGTAATGTTATACAGACATTATGGGTAGGGATAAAGTTTGGACAGATGGAGTATGTCTTTATACAACCTCCAATACTATGTACTATGTAACTGTTATTACAGACATTAGGGTAGGGTATAAAGGTTGGACTAGATGGACGTATGTCTTTATACAACCTCCAATACATGTTACTGTATGTAACTGTTATACAGACATTATGGTAGGGTATAAAGGTTGGACTAGATGGACGTATGTCTTTATACAACCTCCAATACTATGTTACTATGTAACTTATACAGACATTAGGGTAGGGTATAAAGGTTGGACTAGATGGACGTATGTCTTTATACAACCTCCAATACTATGTTACTATGTAACTTTATACAGACATTAGGGTAGGGTATAAAGGTTGGACTAGATGGACGATATGTCTTTATACAACTCCAATACTATGTTACTATGTAACTGTTATACAGACATTATGTAGGGTATAAAGGTTGGACTAATGGAGTATGTCTTTATACATCTCCAATACTATGACTATGTAACTGTTTATACAGAATTATGGTAGGGTTAAGGTTGGACTGATGGACGTATGTCTTATACAACCTCAACACTATGTTACTATGTAACTGTTATACAGACATTATGGGTAGGGTATAAAGGTTGGACTATGAACGTATGTCTTTATACAACCTCCAACACTATGTTACTATGTAACTGTTATACAGCATTATGGGTAGGGTATAAAGGTTGGACTAGATGGGACGTATGTCTTTTACAACCTCCAATACTATGTTACTATGTAACGTTTATACAGACATTATGGGTAGGGTATAAAGGTTGGACTAGATGTATGCTTTATACAACCTCAATACTATGTTACTATGTAAGTGTTAACAGACATTATGGGTAGGGGGATAAAGGTTGGACTAGATGGATCGTATGTCTTTATACAACCTCCAATACTATGTTACTATGTAACTGTTATACAGACATTATGGTAGGGTATAAAGGTTGGACTAGGGACGTATGTCTTTATACAACCTCCAATACTATGTTACTATGTAACTGTTATACAGACATTATGGGTAGGGTATAAAGGTTGGACTAGATGGACGTATGTCTTTATACAACCTCCAATAATGTTACTATGTAACTGTTATACAGACATTATGGGTAGGGTATAAGGTTGGACTAGATTGGACGTATGTCTTTATACAACCTCCAATACTATGTTACTATGTAACTGTTATCAGACATTATGGGTAGGGTTAAAGGTTGGACTGATGGACGTATGTCTTTATACAACTCCAATACTATGTTACTATGTAACTGTTATACAGACATTATGGGTAGGGTATAAAGGTTGGACTGATGGCGCTATGTTTTATACAACCTCCATACTATGTTACTATGTAATGTTATACAGACATTATGGGTAGGGTATAAAGGTTGGACTAGATGACGTATGTCTTTATACAACCTCCAATACTATGTTACTATGTAATGTTATACAGACATTATGGGTAGGGATATAAAGGTTGGACTAGATGGACGTATGTCTTTATAAACCTCCAATACTATGTTACTATGTAACTGTTATAAAAGCATTATGGGAGGTATAAGGTTGGACTAGATGGACGTAGTCTTTATACAACCTCCAACTATGTTACTATGTAACTGTTATACAACATTATGGGTAGGGTTATAAGGTTGGACTAGATGGACGTATGCTTTATATAAACCTCACATACTCATGTTACTATGTACTGTTATAACAGACATTATGGGTAGGGTATAAAGGTTGGACTAGATGGACGTATGTCTTTATACAACCTCCAATACTTGTTACATGAACTGTTATACAGAAATTATGGGTAGGGTAAAAAGGTTGGACTAGATGGACGTATGTCTTATTACACCCCAATACTGTTACTATGTAAATGTTATACAGACATTATGGTAGGGTATAAAGGTTTGGACTAGAGGACGGATGTCTTTATCAACCCCAATAAACTATTGTCTATATGAACGTTATACAGAAATTAGGGGTAGGGTATAAGGTTGGACTAGGGACGTATGTCTTTATACAACCTCATACCATTGTACTAGTAAGGTTATACAGACATTATGGGTAGGGTATAAAGGTTGGACTAGATGGAGTATGTCTTTATACAACCTCCAACTATGTACTATGTAACTGTTTAACAGGACATTATGGGTAGGGTATAAAGGTTTGGACTAGATGGACGTGTCTTTATACAACCTCCAATATATGTTAATATGAACGTTATACAGACATTAGTAGGGTATAAAGGTGGACTAGATGGACGTATTCTTATACAACCTCCAATACTATGTTACTATGTAACTGTTATACAGACATTATGGGTAGGGTATAAAGGTGGACTAGATGGACAGTATGTCTTATACAACCTCCAATACTATGTTACTATGTAAGTGTAACAGACATTATGGGTAGGGTATAAAGGGTTGGACAGATGGACGTATGTCTTTAACAACCTACAATACTATGTTACTATGAACTGTTATACAGAGACATTATGGGTAGGGTATACAGGTGGATGAGGACGTATGTCTTTATACAACCCCAATACTATGTTACTATGTAACTGTTTATACAGACATTATGGGTAGGGTCTAAGGTTGGGATAGATGGATGTATTCTTTATACAACCTCCAATACTATGTTACTATGTAACTGTATACAGACATTATGGGTAGGTATAAAGGTTGGACTAGATGGACGGTATGTCTTTATACAACCTCCAATACTATGTTACATGTAATGTTATACAGACATTATGGGTAGGGTATAAAAGGTGGACTAGATGGACGTATGTCTTTATACAACCTCCAATACTATGTTACTGTTTGTTGTAACTGTTATTCACAGGCATTATGGGTAGGGTATAAAGGTTGGACTAGATGGACGTATGTCTTTATACAACCTCCAATACTGTGTTACCATGTAACTGTCATACAGACATTATGGGTAGGGTATAAAGGTTGGACTAGATGGACGTATGTCTTTATACAACTCCCAATACTATGTTACTATGTAACTGTTATACAGACCTTATGGGTAGGGTATAAAGGTTGGACTAGACGGACGTATGTCTTTATACAACCTCCAATACAATGTTACTATGTAACTGTTATACAGACATTATGGGTAGGGTATAAACGTTGGACTAGATGGACGTATGTCTTTATACAACCTCCAATACTATGTTACTATGTAACTGTTATACAGACCTTATGGGTAGGGTATAAAGGTTGGACTAGACGGACGTATGTCTTTATACAACCTCCAATACTATGTTACTATGTAACTGTTATACAGACATTATGGGTAGGGTATAAACGTTGGACTAGATGGACGTATGTCTTTTTACAACCTCCAATACTATGTTACTATGTAACTGTTATACAGACATTATGGGTAGGATATAAAGGTTGGACTAGATGGACGTATGTCTTTATACAACCTCCAATACTATGTTTGTTACTATGTAACTGAGTCTTTTCTTGTGTTTATGATCTTTTCAGTGTCCCAGGTGTCCCATCTCCATGGTAATGCAGCTAACAGACTTGAACAGCTACAGAAAGACCATCATGTCCTGAATGTCACTCTTCTGACCACCATTCAAAATGGGAAACGTGACCTTCAGGGGATAGAGGAGAACCTGCAGAAGACAAGGACAGAACTGGAGCTCATACAAAACCATCTAAATGAAAGTGAGAAGAGCAATAAGGGTATGAGAAGCTTAATGGAAATCACAGACAAAGAGAAGAACAGGCTTCATTCTGATTTAGACGGATGCCAAGAGGAACGTCTGATAAAACAGAATGACCTACGTTGGTCAGAAACCAATCTGGCAAGGTAAAAACTGAGCAGCATCTGTAAGACTTTAAAGTCTAACAAACCTATTAGCCTATTGTGTTCCAGGTATATTAGCTCAATGACATTTGGAAATGAGACAACAAAGGGTCCCATAACTTTTAAAATTATTATTTGTAACCATGTGTCAGACACGGGGAAACTCATAATAACTTTGTTGGTTTGGTGGACAGAGGGTGTGGAGACAATTAGGGTTTATGGTCAGGAAAGTGAAAAAAGTTTTACATGAAATTATTTTGCACGGGAAATCTTAACATACACCGGCATATCATTCTCCATTGCCCACCTGACTACTCTATGACTTCATGAATACATCACACCACACATGGTTACTATGGAAACCTTTAATTGGCCATTTGTGGAGTGGACATTATGAGAAATGGATTTTTACTCTAACTCGTCATTTAATGTTTCTGTTTTGTAGTTGTCACTCCGAATTATCGTCGTGTATTCAGCAAAAAGGAAGAACCGAAAATGATCGCAGAGATTTACAATATTCCCTTCAGGACAAAACTGAGGAACTGAAAAAAGTCAAACAAACCTTGACAATGACACAGAGTGAATTGCGGAGGCTGAAGGGTCTCCAGGAAGAGACCCAGAGAAAGTTGTGGGAAACCCAGAAAAGAGAGGAACAGAAAGGATACAAAGTATCTTCTCTCGAGCGAAGTGTGGCTAACGCGCGTCAGTGCGTCTCTACCACATGTGAGTGGACGTTGTATGGATCCTCTAGTTATTAATTCCACTGATTCACCATTGTCATGGAAGTTCAACAGCAAAGCAAAGTGTCTTCAATTCCAGACAAACCCTATGAGGTCCAACCTGGGGCCATGTTTATTAAAGGCACGGTATCACTTTTTTACTGGGTTGCGATACCACTCGTTTAAAAATATGGCCCCTAGTGACTCAAAGCCATGAAGTGTCCAGGTCACTATCGATTAATATTAAGTTAATTGAAGTCTAATTACTAAGCAAGTCCAGTTAAATTGGCTTTATATTGTTTGACATTGCTTTAGAAGAATATTCGTCCCCAACCACTCTTGGAGAATCCAAATACATTTTCTGTTCCCTTATTCATTAAAGGGGAACTGTGGTCTCCACACAAGTGGCATTTATTAAAAAGGTCATGATTCTAGCTGCTGTGTATCCAAAGTTATAGCAGTATAAAGGGTGGTGTTTCCTGCTAGCACTAGGAGCTGTGGCATTACCAGCACCATTGCTCTGCCTAGTGTCTCAGGTTTGAGCATGCCCACTTGTAACCTACTGCTGGGACAGCTGCATCATAAGCCCAACCCCCAAACTTTTTAATCATGTTTAATCATGTTTTTCCCTCTCCCTAAGGAGTCCATAGATAGAGGAAGGGATAAAGATTTATTTGGGGGAGTGGGGCTTCTTATACAGTTCATTGTGTGTATGTCACAGACTCAGACAGGACAGATAAGGAAGTGTAATTGTACAAGCCTAAAACTTAAGATCCAAAGAAGCTAGAGACGTCATCCTGGGCATATTAAGGTATGAAATAGTTTTTCCCATTAGATAACACTAGTATGGAGACCACAGATACCATTTAATGTCTTCTCTGGACTTTACAATCTGGGAAATATCAGTTTAAACTAAGTAATGTATTTCTCCTCTTACAGGTGGAAAGAAAGACACTAATGGAGACAACAGACCCTCCAATGGTAAAGAGACAGTTAAACAGTTTAATTGTTTCATTTTATATTGCCATTTAATTAAGTTGGTTACCATTTAACCTATGGATGTCCAAACTGCTGCTTTAACCTGACATTTGCCTAAAATTGAGTTTTTCATTTTGCTTTAAAAAGGATTAATGTGGAATCACAGCCAAGTACGAAGCTCCTGAGAGAACTCGCATTACATATATATGCAGGTTAAGCTATGGGAATCTATGCTCTGGGCATGTCTAGTAGCTCTGTGTGTCAGGGGAACTTGATAGAGGTGTGGTCTACAGCAGGGGGCATCAGTGATATATTTAGGCAAAAACTATCACATTATTTAACAATGGAAGCCAACACATATATAAAGTCATGCAAAATGGTGTGCGGCTTTTTATAGCTCCCAGAGTGCTCACTGCTGGGTGGTCTGTATCTGCTCTATAAATATGTACAATATGGCTGATCCACCCTTTCAGGATATGGCCACCCTGAAAGCTTTATACACCGTAGGTCTCTGTTACCATTACTAATTGCACAAACATGCAAGTTACTATTTACACCGTTCGGCAGGTTTTGTGGTAAAGTATTAATATATAATATTATAATATTAGTTTGCACTCTCACTCTTCACTTCTTTCTCTTCCCATAGTCCTCTGATATGTGTCACGTTTGCTACACGTAAAGGTTCATATAAACTGTTTTTATCATAATATATCTCCAATATACATGGAGAACATCTGATATTAGGGAATTTCCTATAACTATAAGTGGGGATACTTATCATTACCCAGTGTCACAATTAGGGGTAACATTGAATTTGTCGGCAAGTTACGATAAGACTGAAGGATGCTGAGATCTGGATGTAGACATGAAAAATGCCAGAAGGTGCCCTTTAATTCTGTTATCTGTCTCTTGCCCTTTAGTTTGATAAATCCAGTTACTCAACCACAGACTCAACCAGAAGTCCCCACATGTCCATAACTCTTCATTGGTGAAAAAGCTCAGTACCTAGAGAGATGGTTGATGGGAACGTGGCCTTTTATTTAAAATCAACTGGTTTGGAGACCACAGTTCCCCTTTAAAGCTTGCTATGGTTATCATCTCAATTAGCGAATGGTTTACGTAACCTTCTAATTCTCATTTCTGTACAGATTCACTTGATTATTGTCCAGGAGGTTGGAGGCAGATTAGGAATAGTTGTTATTTCTTTTCGGAAGAACAAGTCATCAGACTGGAAAGTGAAAAGAAATGTCAGCAAGTCGGAGCTACATTAGCTAAGATAGAACAACATGTTGATGCATTAAAGGTAAACGCAGTGTATTGTGGCTTTAATACTGATAACTGATAAACAGGTATTTATAGTAGAGTATATCTCATTAGACAGTGGGCTATATTTCTTCTCCCAGTGCTGCCTCGTAGTGATTACTGAGCATGCTTGACTTCTCAGACAGTCATGTCCGTTAAAATGAGTAGTTGGTTAAGATTGGGAGTGGTAATACAAGTACTGGATTGAAGGAATGCATCAATACACACACCTCAGAGTAGGGGCTACTCACACTTATTTATTTATAGATTAAGATGAGGCAACATTCTTTTTGACAGTGTAGTGTTCCTTTAAACAAGCCGTATTATATACAGTTTTATTAGTAGAATCATTTTAAAGGACATGTCCACCCACAAAACTAAAATTGTACCCACTACTGGCCCCACTGTCTAGTTAAAAAAAATCCTGTTCCTTATGGTTCTACTGCAGTGCTTGTCCAAAGTCCAGGAAATTGAAGAGTAGGAGCTGTCTTCCTGTCCAAAGGTTTCCACCTCCTCCTTGTCCTCTGAGAGGACAGGGACATGTGCAGGAACGCCTGTCCCCCCCTCCTGATCCCTCCCTGGCTGCCCTTTACCTAGCATTAAAAGCATTTTCTGTAGTGTAGGGCACCTCTGCCCACCCCCAACTGCCGTGTCAGATTGTTAAAAAAAAAGAATCCGAACTCTTCTTACAGACCTTCTCTCCCACAGCGCTCTCCATTGACGGCAGCCCCATCTGTGATTGGCTGCCACTCAGCCAATAACAGCCATGGCTACTGGTCCGCCCTTATTTGCTAGATCTAGCAAGCAGGGAGTCGTATCAGAGCACCGCAGGAGCAAGGAGCTGTAAGTAGAGTTCGGATTCTATTTTAGCAATCAAACATTACATTATATCGTATTATTATATTATATTATATCATGATGACATCATATTATTTCGAGGGCGGAGATGCCCTTTAATGTGGATCCATTTTATGGGAGGAACAAAACAAATCTAGGAGTTCAAAATATTCCAATAATAAGGTAGAAGGGAGTTTTAACCTTACCCTTTAAATTAGATTTATAGTGGATGATCCTCATTCTTACTCCTGTCGCTGTAATATAATATATAATAACCTGTGAGGACTTGTCTAGAAGAATCCAGTAAAGGAATTAGAACTAAATTTGTAAACGTTTGAAATGTAACTGATCTTATTACTGAATCTCTGTCACGGTGAATTTAGGAAATCATTGCAAAGACTTCCAGGAATTACTGGATTGGGCTGAAGAAAGTGGAATCTGGGATCTTCCAGTGGAGCGATTATACCAATCAGTAAGATTAACTGCACATTCCTCAATTCTATCCTGAGATTCCTCCACCTAGTGAACTGTCCGTACCACGACATCATTACCATATAATGGGTGAACTGTCCGTACCACGACATCATTACCATATAATGGGTGAACTGTCCGTACCATGACATCATTACCATATAATGGGGAACTGTCCGTACCATGACATCATTACCATATAATGGGTGAACTGTCCGTACCATGACATCATTACCATATAATGGGTGAACTGTCCGTACCATGACATCATTACCATATAATGGGTGAACTGTCCGTACCATGACATCATTACCATATAATGGGTGAACTGTCCGTACCATGACATCATTACCATATAATGGGTGAACTGTCCGTACCATGACATCATTACCATATAATGGGTGAACTGTCCGTACCATGACATCATTACCATATAATGGGTGAATGCCGTACATGACTCATTACCATATAGGGTGGACTGTCCGTACCATGACATCATTACCATATAATGGGTGAACTGTCCGTACATGACATCATTACCATATAATGGGTGAACTGTCCGTACCATGACATCATTACCATATAATGGGTGAACTGTCCGTACCATGACATCATTACCATATAATGGGTGAACTGTCCGTACCATGACATCATTACCATATAATGGGTGAACTGTCCGTACCATGACATCATGACCATATAATGGGTGAACTGTCCGTACCATGACATCATTACCATCTAATGCTGAACTGTCCGTACCATGAATCATTACATTAATGGGTGAACGTCCGTACCATGATATCATTACCATCTAATGGCTGAACTGTCCGTACCATGACATCATTACCATATAATGGGTGAACTGTCCGTACCATGACATTACCATATAATGGGTGAACTGTCCGTACCATGACATCATTACCATATAATGGGTGAACTGTCCGACCACGACACATATTACCATATAATGGGTGAACTGTCCGTACCACGACATCATTACCATATAATGGGTGAACTGTCCGTACCACGACTCATTACCATAATGGGTGAACTGTCCGTACCATGACATCATTACCATATAATGGGTGAACTGTCCGTAACTGACATCATTACCATATAGTGGTGAACTGTCCGTACCACGACATCATTACCAATATAATGGGTGAACTGTCCGTACCACAGACATCATTACCATATAATGGGTGAACTGTCCGTACCATGACATCATTACCATATATGGGTGAACTGTCCGTACCACGACATCATTACCATATAATGGGTGAACTTTCCGTACCATGAAATCATTACCATATATGGGTGAACTGTCTGTACCATGACATCATTACCATATAATGGGTGAACTGTCCGTACCATGACATCATTACCATATAATGGGTGAACTGTCCGTACCATGAATCATTCCATATAATGGGTGAACTGTCCGTACCATGACATCATGACCATATAATGGGTGAACTGTCCGTACCATGACATCATTACCATCTAATGGCTGAACTGTCCGTACCATGACATCATTACCATATAATGGGTGAACTGTCCGTACCATGATATCATTACCATCTAATGGTGAACGTCCGTACCATGACATCATTACCATATAATGGGTGAACTGTCCGTACCATGACATTACCATATAATGGGTGAACTGTCCGTACCACGACATCATTACCATATAATGGGTGAACTGTCCGTACCATGACATCATTACCATATAATGGGTGAACTGTCCGTACCACGACATCATTACCATATAATGGGTGAACGTCGTCCCTGACATCATTACCATAAATGGTGTGAACTGTCCGTACACGACATCATTACCATTAATGGTGAACTGTCCGTACACGAATCTTACCATATAAGGGTGAACTGTCCGTACCAGACATCATTACCATATAATGGGTGAACTGTCCGTACCACAACATCATTACCATATAATGGGTGAACTGTCCGTACCATGACATCATTACCATAATGGGTGAACTGTCCGTACCACGACATCATTACCATAAATGGGTGAACGTCCGTAACATGAAATCATTACCTATATGGGTGAACTGTCCTACCATGAATCATTACCATATAATGGGTGAACTGTCGTACCACGACATATATACATATAATGGGTGAACTGTCCGTAACATGACATCATTACCATATAATGGGTGAACTGTCCGTACCATGACATACCATTACCATTACCAAACAGCAGGGGTCAGGGACCTCCATATAACAGCAAGGGGTCAGGGACCTCCATATAACAGCAAGGGGACAGGGACCTCCATATAACAGCAAGGGGTCAGGGACCTCCATATAACAGCAAGGGGTTAGGGACCTCCATATAACAGCAAGGGGACATGGAACTCCATATAACAGCAAGGGGTCAGGGACCTGCATATAACAGCCAGGGGTCAGGGACCTCCATATAACAGCAAGGGGCCAGGGACCTCCATATAACAGCAAGGGGTCAGGGATCTCCATATAACAGCAAGGTGTCAGGGACCTCCATATAACAGCAAGGGGTCAGGGACCTCCATATAACAGCAAGGGGTCAGGGACCTCCATATAACAGCAAGGGGACAGGGACCTCCATATAACAGCAGGGGTCAGGGACCTCCATATAACAGCAAGGGGTTAGGGACCTCCATATAACAGCAAGGGGTTAGGGACCTCCATATAACAGCAAGAAGACATGGACCTCCATATAACAGCAAGGGGACAGGGACCTCCATATAACAGCAAGGGGTCATTAACAGCAAGAGAACAGGGACCTCCATATAACAGCAAGGGGTTAGGGACCTCCATATAACAGCAAGAGAACAGGGACCTCCATATAACAGCAAGGGGTCATGGACCTGCATATAACAGCAAGGGGTCAGGGACCTCCATATAACAGCAAGGGTCAGGGACCTCCATTAACAGCAAGGGGTCAGGGATCTCCATATAACAGGGGTCGGACCTCATAAACAGCAAGGGGTCAGGGAACTCCATATAACAGCAAGGGGTCAGGGACCTCCATATAACAGCAAGGGGACAGGGACCTCCATATAACAGCAAGGGGTTAGGGACCTCCATATAACAGCAAGGGGTTAGGGACCTCCATATAACAGCAAGAAGACATGGACCTCCATATAACAGCAAGGGGACAGGGACCTCCATATAACAGCAAGGGGACAGGGACCTCCATAACAGAAGGGTAAGGGACTCCATATAACAGCAAGGGGTCAGGGACCTCCATATAACATCAAGGGGTCAGGGACCTCCAATATAAACAGCAAGGGGTCAGGGACCTCCATAACAGCAGGGGACAGGGACCTCATAACAGCAATGTGGTCAGGGACCTCCATATAACAGCAAGGGGTCAGGGACCTCCATATAACAGCAAAGGACAGGGACCTCCATATAACAGCAAGGGGGACAGGGACCTCCATATAACAGCAAGGGGTCAGGGACTCCATATAACAGCAAGGGTCAGGGACCTCCATATAACAGCAAGGGGTCAGGGACCTCCATATAACAGCAAGGGGTCAGGGACCTCCATATAACAGCAAAGGGGACATGGACCTCCATATAACAGCAAGGGGACATGGACCTCCATATAACAGCAAGGGGTCAGGGACCTCCATATAACAGCAAGGGGTCAGGGACCTCCATATAACAGCAAGGGGTCAGGGACCTCCATAACAGCAAGGGGACAGGGACCACCATATAACAGCAAGGGGTCAGGAACCTCCATATAACAGCAAGGGGACAGGGAACTCCATATAACAGCAAGGGGTCAGGGACCTCCATATAACAGCAAGGGGTCAGGAACCTCCATATAACGCAGGGGAAAGGGACCCCCATAAACAGCAAGGGTCAGGGACCTCCATATAACAGCAAGGGGCAGGGGACCTCCATATAACAGCAAGGGGTCAGGGACCTCATATAACTGCAGGGATCAGGGACCTCTATATAACAGCAAGGGTCAGGGACCTATAACAGCAAGAGAACAGGGACCTCCATATAACAGCAAGGGGACAGGGACCTCCATATAACAGCAAGGGGTCAGGGACCTCCATATAACAGCAAGAGAACAGGGACCTCCATATAACAGCAAGGGGACAGGGACCTCCATATAACAGCAAGGGGTCAGGGATCTCCATATAACAGCAAGGGGTGAGGGACCTCCATATAACAGCAAGGGGACAGTGATCTCCATATAACAGCAAGGGGTCAGGAACCTCCATATAACAGCAAGGGGACAGTGATCTCCATATAACAGCAAGGGGAGAGGGATCTCCATATAACAGCAAGGGGTCAGGGACCACATATAACAGCAAGGGGTCAGGAACCTCCATATAACAGCAAGGGGACAGGGACCTCCATATAACAGCAAGGGGTCAGGGACCTCCATATAACAGCAAGGGGTCAGGAACCTCCATATAACAGCAGGGGGTCAGGGACCTCCATATAACAGCAAGGGGTCAGGGACCTCCATATAACAGCAAGGGGTCAGGGACCTCCATATACAGCCAGGGGGTCAGGGACCTCCATATAACAGCAAGGGGACATGGACCTCCATAAACAGCAGGGTCAGGACCTCCATATAACAGCAAGGGGACATGGACCTCCATATAACAGCAAGGGGACAGACCCCATAAACGCAAGGGGTCAGGGACCCCATATAACAGCCAGGGGTCAGGGACCTCCATATAAAACGCAAGGGGTCAGGGACCTCCATATAACAGCAAGGGGACAGGGAACCACCATATAACAGCAAGGGGTCAGGGACCTCCATATAACAGCAAGGGGTCAGGGACCTCCATATAACAAGCAAGGGGACATGGACCTCCATATAACAGCAAGGGGACATGACCTCCATAACAGCAAGGGGTCAGGACCCCATAACAGCAAGGGGTCAGGGACCTCCATATAACAGCAAGGGGTCAGGGAACTCCATATAACAGCAAGGGGACAGGGACCACCATATACAGCAAGGGGTCAGGAACCTCCATATAACAGCAAGGGTGGAGGGACCTCCATATAACAGCAAGGGGACAGTGATTCCCATATAACAGCAGGGTCAGGACCTCCATATAACAGCAAGGGGACAGTGATCTCCATATAACAGCAAGGGGAGAGGGATCTCCATATAACAGCAAGGGGTCAGGGACCTCCATATAACAGCAATGGGTCAGGGACCTCCATATAATAGCAAGGGGTCAGGGACCTCCATATAAGAGCAAGGGGTTAGGGACCTCATATAAACAAGGGGACAGGGACCTCCAATAAACAAGGTGTCAGGACTCATAACAAGGGCAGGACCTCCATATAACAGCAAGGGGACAGTGATCTCCATATAACTGCAAGGGGTAAGGGACCTCCATATAACAGCAAGGGGTCAGGGACCTCCATATAACAGCAAGGGGTAAGGGACCTCCATATAACAGCAAGGGGTCAGGGACCTCCATATAACAGCAAGGGGACAGTGATCTCCATATAACTGCAAGGGGTAAGGGACCTCCATATAACAGCAAGGGGTCAGGGACCTCCATATAAACAGGCAGGTCAGGACCATATAACAGCAAGGGGTCAGGAACCTCCATATAACAGCAAGGGGTCAGGAACCTCCATATAACAGCAAGGGGTCAGGGACCTCCATATAACAGCAAGGGGTCAGGAACCTCCATATAACAGCAAGGGGACAGTGATCTCCATAACAGCAAGGGGTCAGGGACTTCCATGTCAGGGCAAGGGATCAGGGATCTCATATAACAGCAAGTCAGGGACCTCCATATAACAGCAAGGGGACAAGGACCTCCATATAACAGTAAGGGGACAGGAACCTCCATATTACAGCAAGGAGTCAGGGACCTCCATATAACAGCAAGGAGTCAGGGACCTTCATATAACAGCAAGGAGTCAGGGACCCCAATAACGCAAGGGATCAGGGACCTCCATATAACAGCAAGGAGTCAGGGACCTCCCTATAACAGCAAGGGGTCAGGGATCTCCATATAACAGCAAGTCAGGGACCTCCATATAACAGCAAAGGGTCAGGGACCTCCATATAACAGCAAAGGGTCAGGGACCTCCATATAACAGCAAGGGGTCAGGGACCTCCATATAACTGCAAGGGGACAGGGACCTCCATATAACAGCAAGGGGTCAGGGACCTCCATATAACTGCAAGGGGATAGGGACCTCCTTAATGCAAAGTGTTGATTGCATTGTGGCAAGAGGTGTTCGTAAACCTGCCCAGAGTAAGGTGTCAAAACAGAATTGTACATTGCAGGCAATTGGTGTCAAACCCTCTACCTCTTTGCAGGCTTAGTTTCTTTATAATGACATAAATGGCCTTATTGACACCTCTTTTGAACCTGTCATGTTCCTTCGACAACATGTTTAACAAGTTGAAATTACAATCTTCAAACATATGTGCTTTTTCCTTTCCAAGGAATTGTCTGGGCCATATATTGGTGCAGCTGCTGGTTTTTTCTGTAATTTCTTTATCATAAAATTTATATAGTTTAACCACTATGTAGTTTTGTTATATCTTTAAAGCAAACCAGCAATTAAGCCTTTAATTGTAACTTATCCATGTGTAAAAATAAAATTCTCCCTCAAGTCTGTCTGCTGATGGAAAGAACACAATAAGGATGTCCCCTCTCCCCCGTCTTGTTTGTCCTGGAACAAATTCATTCTAAACAGAGAAGGAACAAACCTCTGTCATCTAGAGTGATGCTGTTTAAATGAGTTTCATGTTTCAGGACAGACATTGGGGCTATTGGGGAATGTATAAGTATAATGTTTTGTCTGGGGCCCTAGATTTACTCATATGGAGGTTTCCTTGCATGAGAACTTTTTTCATTGCTGAGAACGTAATCAGTTTTTTGTACTCAGGACACCTGTCTCTCTGACATCATCTCCCAACCTGTTTTTGCAGAACCCTAAAGAACCCAAGGAGTTTAACCTGTGTTACAGCTGCTCCAGAGCTGAAGGCCGAATCCTGCAACAGGAAACTGCCCTGGATCTGTCAGATGGGGACCACGAGCTGTCACAATAAGGGGGAACTTCTGCAGTGTTTTGGGGAAAAACTTGGGATATTTGGGGAAAGTGTAATGGAATAAAAGACTGGAGACTGCAGTAATGGAAGAATCATGGGGGTCCTTAAAAGGGGCAAAAACTGCAAAAATTCTGAAACTGGCTCCTTTAAAGATGGTCGTGGCAGGATGTTGAATGCTCACCCGTAATTAAAACCCCAAACAACCCCCTCCCCCCACACACACAACCTCCTATAACATAGGATATAGGCAAACACTCATTTTAGACATAGGTACTGTGTTAGATAGGGAAGGGCGAGAGACACCCATCTTTGTAAAGAGCTAAATGGGCAGAATGAAAGGTGCATAATGGCATGTGTTAATATCGCCAGACGACTTCTTAATACCCGTGCACATCTGAGGGTCTCACATCCCCTCTTCAGCATCAATACATGTATATGTTGGCACTCGCTTTCAATAAAAAAAACTTTATCTGGTGCAAAACATCAATAAATTTAAGGGTTTAGACCTAGACTAGCTCTCATTGGCTACGATTACAACAGGCAGGATATGATGTTTCGGGTCACATTACCCTTGTGACTCAAAGTTGGAGGTTTGTTTGTGGATCCTCCAGAACTTCCTTGAAAATGTGCCCCCATCCTGCCACTGACCCGTTTGTAGTTATTGTAGCCCTGGAAGGTTCTTCTATTTGTCTTCCGTTAAGTAGATTTCCCGGTTTTGCCAAGCTTACCAATAGTACTACAAGCATTGATGGCGCCTCCTTCCGAACCAATACAAGAAAGTTCAGATGGGCTATTAACTCTAAAGGTCCTATTGTTGGTGGCTATTTCCTCTGCCTGTAGAGTTAGTGAACTGGCTGCTTTATTGGCAAAACAGCTGGAGATCACTGTATTCCATGACGGTAAGACTAAAGCCAGCCGTCCAGTTCCTGCCAAAGGTGGTTACTCCTTTTCATCTGGATATGGAAATAAACCTTCCAGTGTTTTGTCCAGAACCCAAAAATGACAAAGAAAGACAACTACAAACTATGGACTTAGTGAGATGAATAAAATATTATCTTAGCGGACAAAAAAATGGAAAAAATCCTCTTTATCATTCCAAGACTCTTTATCATTCCAAGAAGCTTCCCAAAGGAAATCCATCCAAGGAGACTGGCTAGTTGGTTAACATTAGTCATGCTAAAGCTTATCAAGTCAGAGGTGAGGCAGTTCCTGCAGTGTTGAAAGCTCACTCAACCAGGTCTATATATAACCAGATCTATATCTAACCAGGTCTATATCTAACCATATCTATATCTAACCAGGTCTATATCTAACCAGGTCTATATCTAACCGCCTGTATCTAAACCAGGTCTATATCTAACCAGTCTATATACTAACCAGCTCTATATAACCAGGGTCTATACCATCAAACCAGGTCTATATCTAACCAGGTCTATATATAACCAGATCTATATCTAACCAGGTCTATATCTAACCATATCTATATCTAACCAGGTCTATATCTAACCAGGTCTATACTAACCAGCTCTGTATCTAACCAGGTCTATATCTAACCAGCTCTATATCTAACCAGCTCTATATCTAACCAGGTCTATATCAAACCAGGTCTATATCTAACCAGATCTATATCTAACCAGATTTATATCTAACCAGGTCTATATCCAACTAGGTCTATATCTAACCAGATCTACATCTAACCAGGTCTATATCTAACCAGGTCTATATCTAACCAGGTCTATATCTAACCAGGTCTATACCTAACCAGGTCTATACCTAACCAGGTCTATATCTAACCAGGGCTATACCTAACCAGGCCTATACCTAACCAGGTCTATACCTAACCAGGTCTATATCTAGCCAGGGCTATATCTAACCAGATCTATATCTAACCAGGACTATATCTAGCCAGGGCTATATCTAACCAGATCTATATCTAACCAGGTCTATATCTAAACCAGGGCTATACCTAACTAGGTCTATATCTAACCAGATCTATATCTAACCAGGTCTATATCTACAGGCTATATCTTAACCATTGATAACCTACACCAGATTATTCTAACCAGAAACCATACCAAGGTCTATATCTAACCAGATCTATATATAACCAGTCTTATCTAACCAGCTATATCTAACAGGTCTATATCTAGCCAGGCTCTATGAACCAGCGTCTATATCTAACCAGGTCTATATCTAACCAGATCTATATCTAACCAGGTCTATAACCAGGTCTATATCTAACCAGGTCTATATCTAACCAGGTCTATATCAACCAGGTCTATATCTAACCAGGTCTATATCTAACCAGATCTATATCTAACCAGGTCTATATCTAACCAGGTTCATAATCTAGCCAGGCTATATCTAACCAGAGTCTATATCTAACCGGACTATATCTAGCCAGCGGCTATATCTAAACCAGATCTCTATAACCATGTCTATATCTAACATAGGTCTATACCTAATAGGTCTATATCTAACCAGATCTATTCACAACAACCAGGTCTATATTAACCAGATCCATATCTAAACAGGTCTATACTAACCAGGTCTATATCTAACCAGGTCATATCTAACCAGATCTATATCTAACCAGGTCTATATCTAACCAGGTCTATGATCTAACCAGATCTATATCTAACCAGGTCTATATCTAACCAGGTCATACTAACCAGGTCTAATCACCAGGTCTATATCTAACCAGGTCTATATCTATAACCAGATCTATATCTAACCAGGTCTATAAAATAGGTCTATATCTAACCGGTCTATATCTAACCAGGTCTATATCTAACCAGGTCTATATCTAACCAGGTCTATATCTAACCAGATCTAACCAGGATTCGATATCTAACCAGGTCTATATCTAACCAGGTCTATATCTAACCAGGTCTATATCTAACCAGGTCTATAACCAGGTCTATATCTAACCAGGTCTATATAACCGTCTATATTCTAACCAGGTATATCTAACCAGGTCTATATCTAACCAGGTCTAATATCTAACCAGGTCTATATCTAACCAGGTCTATATCTAACCAGATCTATATCTAACCAGGTCTATATCTAACCAGGTCTATAACCAGGTCTATATCTAACCAGGTCTATATCTAACCAGGTCTATATCTAACCAGTCTATATCTAACCCGGTCTATATCTAACCAGGTCTATATCTAACCAGGTCTATATCTAACCATGTCTATATCTAACGATCTATATCTAACCAGGTCTATATCTAACCAGGTCTATATCTAACCAGGTCTATATCTAACCAGGTCTATATCTAACCAGGTCTATATCTAACCTCATATCTAACCAGGTCTAATCTAACCAGGTCTATATCTAACAGTTATCTAACCAGATCTATATCTAACCAGGTCATATCTAACCAGCTCTATATCTAACCAGATCTATATCTAACCAGATCTTATATCTAACCAGGTCTATATAACCAGGTCTATATAATAACCAGGTCTAATACTAACCAGGTCTATATCTAACCAGGTCTATATCTAACCAGGTCTATATCTAACCAGGTCTATATCTAACCAGGTCTATATCTAACCAGATCTATATTAACCAGGTCTATATCTAACCAGGTCTATAACCAGGTCTATATCTAACCAGGCTATATCTAACCAGGTCTATATCTAACCAGATCTATATCTAACCAGGTCTATATCTAACCAGGTCTATATGTAACCAGATCTATATCTAACCAGATCTATATCTAACCAGATCTATATCTAACCAGGTCTATATCTAACCAGGTCTTAACCAGGTCTATATCTAACCAGTCTATCTTATCAACCAGGTCTAATCAACCAGGTCAGCTACGGTCTATATCTAACAGGTCTATATCTAACCAGGTCTATATCTAACCAGATCTATATCTAACCAGGTCTATATCTAAGCAGATCTATATCTAACCAGGTCTATATCTAACCAGGTCTATATCTAACCAGGTCTATATCTAACCCAGCGTCTATATCTAACCATCTATTCTACCAGGTCTAATCTAACCATCAGTCTAACTACAGGTATTAACCAGGTTATATCAACCAGTCTATATCTAACCAGGTCTTATCTAACCAGGTCTTATCTAAATATATCTATCATCTAACCAGGTCTATATCTAACCAGTCATATCTAACCAGGTCTATATCTAACCAGATCTATATCTAACCAGGTCTATATCTAACCAGCTCTATATCTAACCAGGTCTATATCTAACCAGATCTATATCTAACCAGCTCTATATCTAACCAGGTCTATATCTAACCAGATCTATATCTAACCAGGTCTATATCTAACCAGGTCTATATCTAACACAGATCTATATCTAACCAGGTCTATATCTAACAGGTCTATATTAACCAGGTCTCTATCTAACCAGGTCTATATCTAACCAGGTTCTATACCTACCAGTCTTATCTAACCAGGTCTATATCTAACAGACTCTATATCTAACAGGTTATATCTAACCAGGTCTATATAACCAGGTCTATATCTAACCAGGTCTATATCTAACCAGGCTATATCTAACCAGATCTAATCTAACCAGGTCTATATCTAACCAGGTCTATATCTAACCAGGTCCTATATCTAACCAGGTCTATATCTAACCAGATCTATATCTAACCAGGTCTATATCTAACCAGGTCTATATCTAAGCAGATCTATATCTAACCAGGTCTATATCTAACAGGTCTATATATCACCAGGTCTATATCTAACCAGGTCTATATTCTAACCAGGTCTATATCTAAGCAATCTATCTAACCAGGTCTATATCTAACCAGGTCTATATCTAACCAGGTCTATATCTAACCAGGTCTATATCTAACCAGGTCTATATCTAACCAGGTCTATAGGACCTCGAGGACTGAGTCAAAAGCATCCCTATAAAAACATTGTGGAGTCATCAAAAATGGGCGGCTTGGAAAACCTTCATAGGCATTACCCCTTACACATAGCCCACAAAATATTCAGCAGAAATAATTGTACATAATAAATTCTGTGTTAAGCAATGTTTGGTTGTCCCTCCATTTTAGCTTTGGATAAATCCCAGTCTAGTGAATGGCTGCCCTGGTGGGTGACAGAGAATTCAGGACATTGTACAAACATACGGTAATTTCTGTTCCTTGTCACCTTCCATGGGTCATAGAGGTGGATGGGGGGGGTTATATTGTGCGTTTGGCACACGGGCGACGGCTGCCCATAGAAGATGACAAGAAACAGAAAGGACAGTCTTGTTTGTATAATTTTTTGCAAGGTGTGTACCGTGTTACCAGTCAGAATGTTAGCAAGGTGGTGTACCGTGTTACCAGTCAGAATGTTTGCAAGGTGGTGTACCGTGTTACCAGTCAAGAATGTTTGCACAGGTAGGTGTCCCGTGTACAGTCAGAAATGTTTACAAGGTGGTGTACTGGTTACCAGTCAGAATGTTAGCAAGGTGGGTGTACGTTGTACCAGTTCGATGTTGCAACGGTGGTGTATGTGTTACCAGTCGAATGTTTGCAAGGTGGTGTTACCGTGTTACCAGGTCGAATGTTTGCAAGGTGGTGTACCGTTGTTACCAGTCAGAATGTTTGTAGGTGGTGTACCGTGTTATCAAGTCAGAATGTTTGCAAGGGTGGTGTACAGTGTTACCAGTCAGAATGTTGCAGGTGGTGTACCGTTTACCAGTCCAGAATGTTAGGTCGGTGTACTGTGTACAGCAGAATGTTAGCAAGTGGTGTTGTACCGTGTTACATCAATGTTTGCAAGGTGGTGTACGTGTTACCAGTCAGATGTTAGCAAGGTGGTGTCCCCGTGTACCGTCAGAATGTTTGCAAGGTGGTTGTACCGTGTTACCAGTCAGAATGTTTGAAGGTGGTGTGTTGTACCGTGTTTACCAGTCAGAATGTTTGCAAGGGTGTGTACGTGTTACCAGTCAGAATGTTTGCAAGGTGGTGTACCGTGTTACCGTCAGAATGTTTGCAAGGTGGGTGTACGTGTTACCAGTCAGAATGTTTGCAAGGTGGTGTACGTGTACCAGTCAGAATGTTTGCAAAGGTGTGTACCATGTTACCAGTCAGAATGTTTGCAAGGTGGTTGGTGTACCGTGTAAAAGTAGAAGGTTGCTAAGGTGGTGTACCGTGTTACCAGTCAGAAGTTTGCAAGGTGGTGTACCGTGTTACCAGTCAGAATGTTTGCAAGGTGGTGTACCCTGTACCAGTCAGAATGTTTGCAGGTGGTGTACGTGTTGTACCAGTCAGAATGTTTGCAAGGTGGTGTACCGTGTTACCAGTCAGAATGTTTGCAAGGTGGTTGTACTGTGTTACCAGTCAGAATGTTTGCAAGGTGGTGTACCGTGTTACCAGTCAGAATGTTTGCAAGGTGGTGTACCGTGTTACCAGTCAGAATGTTTGCAAGTGGTGGTACCGTGTTACCAGTCAGAATGTTTGCAAGGTGGGTTACCGTGTTACCAGTCAGAATGTTTGCAATGGTGGTGTGTACGTGTTACCAGTCAAATGTTTTGAAGGTGGTGTACCGTGTTACCAGTCAGAATGTTTGCAAGTGGTGTACTGTGTTACAGTCAGATGTTTGCAGGGGTGGACCGTGTTACCAGTCAAATGTTGCAAGGTGGTTGTGTCCGTGACCGTCAGAATGTTTGCAAGGTGGTGTACTGTTCAGTCAGAATGTTTGCAAGGTGTGTACCGTGTTACCAGTCAGAATGTTTTGCAAGGTGGTGTACTGTGTTACCAGTCAGAATGTTTGCAAGGTGGTGTACGTGTTACCAGTCAATGTTTGCAGGTGGTGACCTGTTACCAGTCAGAATGTTTGCAAGGTGGTGTACCGTGTTACAGTCAGATGTTTGCAAGGTGGTGTACCGTGTACCAGTCAGAATGTTTGCAAGGTGGTGTACCGTGTTACCGGTCAGAATGTTTGCAAGGTGGTGTACCGTGTTACCGGTCAGAATGTTTGCAAGGTGGTGTACGTGTTACCGGTCAGAATGTTTGCAAGGTGGTGTTGTACCGTGTTACCGTCAGAATGTTTACAGGTGGTGTACCGTGTTACCGTAGAATGTTGCAAGGTGTGTGTACCGTGTTAGGCAGAATGTTTGCAAGGTGGTGTGTACCGTGTTACACGGTCAGAATGTTTGCAAGGTGGTGTACGTGTTACCGGTCAGAATGTTTGCAAGGTGGTGTACCGTGTTACCAGTCAGAATGTTTGCAAGGTGGTGTACCGTGTTACCAGTCAGAATGTTTGCAAGGTGGTGTACCGTGTTACCAGTCAGAATGTTTGCAAGGTGGTTGTACGTGTTACCAGTCAGAATGTTTGCAAGGTGGTGTTTGTACCGTGTTACCGTCAGAATGTTTTACAAGGTGGTGTACGTGTTACGCGTGCAGAATGTTTGCAAGGTGGTGTGTACCGTGTTACCGTCAGAATGTTGCAAGGTGGTGTACCGTGGTACCGGTCAGAATGTTGCAAGGTGGTTGTTACGTGTTACCGTCAGAATGTTTGCAAGGTGGTGTACCGTGTTACCAGTCAGAATGTTTGCAAGGTGGTGTACCGTGTTACCAGTCAGAATGTTTGCAAGGTGGTGTACCGTGTTACCAGTCAGAATGTTTGCAAGGTGGTGTACCGTGTTACCAGTCAGAATGTTTGCAAGGTGGTGTACCGTGTGTACCAGTGAGAATGTTTGCAAGGTGGTGTGTCACGTGTTACCAGTCAGAATGTTTGCAAGGTGGTTCCGTGTTACCAGTCAGAATGTTTGCAGGTGGTGTACCTGTTACCAGTGAGAATGTTTGCAAGGTGGTGTACGTGTGTTACAGTCAGAATGTTTGCAAGAGGTGGTTGGTGTACCATGTTACCAGTCAGAATGTTTGCAAGGTGTGTACCGTGTTACCAGTCAGATGTTTTGCAAGGTGGTGTACCGTGTACCAGTCAGAATGTTTGCAAGGTGGTGTACCGTGTTACCAGTCAGAATGTTTGCAAGGTGGTGTACCGTGTTACCAGTCAGAATGTTTGCAAGGTGGTGTACCATGTTACCAGTGAGAATGTTTGCAAGGTGGTGTACTGTGTTACCAGTCAGAATGTTTGCAAGGTGGTGTACCATGTTACCAGTGAGAATGTTTGCAAGGTGGTGTACCGTGTTACCAGTCAGAATGTTTGCAAGGGTGGTTTGTTGTACCGTGTTACCGGTCAGAATGTTTGCAAGGTGGTGTGTACCGTGTACCGTCAGAATGTTTGCAAGGTGGTGTACCGTCGGTACCAGTCAGAATGTTTCAAGGTGGGTACCGTGTTACCGTCAGAATGTTTGCAAGGTGTGTTGTACCAGTTACCAGGAGAATGTTGCAGGTGGGTTACCTGTGTACAGAGATGTTTGCAAGGTGGTTGTGTACCAGTGTTACCAGTGAGAATGTTTGCAAGGTGGTGTACGTGTTACCAGTCAGATGTTTGCAAGGTGTGTGTACGGTTAACAGTCAGAATGTTTGCAGGTGGTTGTACCTGTTACCAGTGAGAATGTTTGCAAGGTGGTGTACCGTGTTACCAGTCAGAATGTTTGCAACGGTGGTTTGTACCGTGTACCAGTCAGAATGTTTAAGGTGGTGTACGTGTTACCAGTCAGAATGTTTGCAAGGTGGTGTACCGTGTACCAGTCAGAATGTTTGCAAGGTGGTTTTGTGTACCATGTTACAGTGAGAATGTTTGCAAGGTGGTGTACCGTGTACCAGTCAGAATTTTGCAAGGTGGTGTAAGTGTTACGTCAGATGTTGCAAGGTGGTGTACCGTGTACCGTGAGAATGTTTGCAAGGTGGTGTACCGTGTTACAGTCAGAATGTTCAAGGTGGTGTACCTGTTTTTACCAGTCAGAATATGGTTGGCAAGGTGGTTGTACCGTGTACCAGTCAGAAGTGTTTGCAAGGTGGTGTACCGTGTTACCAGTCAGAATGTTTGCAAGGGTGGTGTAACGTGTTACCAGTCAGAATGTTTTGCAAGTTGGTGTACATGTACCAGTGAGAAGTTTGCAAGGTGGTGTACCGTGTTACCAGTCAGAATGTTTGCAAGGTGGTGTACCGTGTTACCAGTCAGAATGTTTGGCAGGTGGTGTACCGTGTTACCTGTGAGAATGTTTGCAAGGTGGTGTACCGTGTACAGTCAGAATGTTTACAAGTGGTGTACCGTGTTACCAGTCAAATGTTGCAAGGTGGTTGACCGTGTTACCAGTCAGAATGTTTGAAGGTTGGTGTACCTGTTACACAGTTCAGAATGTTGTAAGGTGGTGTGTACCGTTACCAGTCAGAATGTTTGCAAGGGGGTGGGTGACCGTGTTACCTGTGAGCATGTTTGCAAGGTGGTGTACCGTGTTACCAGTCAGAATGTTTGTAAGGTGGTGTACCGTGTTACCAGTCAGAATGTTTGTAAGGTGGTGTACCGTGTTACCAGTCAGAATGTTTGCAAGGTGGTGTACCGTGTTACCAGTCAGAATGTTTACAAGGTAATAACGAGTGGTATAAAGGTGATACCTTTATTGGCTAACTAAGATAACCATAGCAAGCTTCCAGAAGATTCATGTAATAATCAGCTTGAAAAGGGAACTAGAATGTTCTGGAAGCTTGCTATGATTATCTTAGTTAGCCAATAAAGGGATCACCTTTATACCACGCATGTTATTTTTTATTTCACCCTGTAAACATTTTTTTGTCATTCACTGTTAGATAGATCAGTGTTATAAACATGGAACATTTCATTTGACACAATACATTTGCTTTTTCACCTTGGGGTGCTAGTGATCTATCTAACAGTGAATGACCTAATCACCATGGGGCACCCCGGCAGCTGTATGTGACTAGTGTGTGCTGGTATTTATATATATATACTATATGCTATACTATAAGATACTAGACCAGAGGTGGTGAACCTATGGCACCGGTTTTGAGCTGTGGGACACCCCCCTAGCAGCTCTTCTAAGAGCCAATAGGGGTCCTGGTTTCAAGCTGCAAGACCCCCAACAAAGGCTCCTATCAGTGACGCAAGGGCACTTAGTGCTGCAAAGGCACTACTAAGTGCCGGAGATGGGAGTCCCAGTTCGAGCTGCGGGACTCCTTAAGCCCCAAAAGGCGCTTTTCAGTGCCCCATGTTAGCCCCCCCCCCCTGGCGGCAGAGTGTTGGACCCCCATCCGCTGGTGGCAGAGGATCGCATACCTAATCCCTTGTGGCTTTGTCATTTTTCGCCGCAAAAACGACCGCGTTTAGAAATACGACGGTAAAGCCGTTTTTTATGTGTGTGGCAGCAATAAAAACATGAATAAAACGAACCTTTATAAATATGATTAAAATCTCCTCCAACCCCCTAGCTGTCTTCTCCCCCAAAACAGCTGCGCCATCACCATTGACATTCAGTCCGTCCCTACTAAAGAGCCTGTAGCCAACAGAAATGTCAACCCAGTTCTCTCCCAGTTCAACCCGGATCCGCCGCAGATTTATCCCGTTCGTGAACGGCGGATTTTTCCGGATTTTCCGCCTTCCGAACTTTCGAGGATTTCTCACATTTTCGAGGATTTTTTTCATTTTAATGGGTCCGCTCGCGGATTTTCAAATTTCTCGAAAATTCTCGGATCCTAGAGCGGACCGGATTTTGCGAAGTTCGGACATCTCTACTCCTTACACCACCCTCTTAGCCACGCATTTATACTCCTGAGCTCCCTACACTGGTAACATTATGTTTTATTAGTGACATTATATTCTATTGGTAACGTTATATCTCACTGGTAATATTACATTTCATTAGTATTATTATATTCCATTATTAACATTTACAGACTGGGAGTTTTATACAGAGCCAGACGCGTTCGTTCAGTAACAAAACTGAATGTTTTCTATCCCGGCCGGACAATGATAAATCCACAATGTTCCCATATTTACACTGACAATCAATCACGGGGGAACCAACGTCCCACCAGTTACCGGAGACACATTTACTGGTCTCTGTACAGGAAGAAAGTAAAAGTAACAGTTACATTGACTTTGTGCTTGACTGGTCACATCTGTTGGAGTTTCCGCTAACATTTTGCTCTGCTAATTAATAAAAATTGTTCAGTTATTTCCTTCCTCATTCCTTTATATCACACACAACAACCATTCACAGCTGAAGAGCTGACAGTCTAATGGGAAATGGCTGAAGCCGTAACTTACGCCGACCTGAAATTTGTCAAGTTACCCCTGAAGGAAAGTCCACGTCCAGGTAAAACCACAAGAGGGGGCTCAGAGGGGCTAAAATCTTTATAGATCTGTAAGATGGAGAGATGTGACATTGGGTGAGATATGGGACTTTATCATAGAGTAATAGACAGAAGAAGAATTATAGTTCAAATAAACAGAATTAAAAGAACCTTGTGCAGCGAGATTGGTCATTTCTTCTTCCCAACATTATTTCAGTGAGAAGCCCCAGCATGTAGAAAACTGCTTCTGCCAGGCTTCCTCTGTGCTTCAGCACTATCTTTAAAACAGGAAAGTCCAGGACACTAACCTGGCAGATAGCTATATACATAGGAGTGTTGAGTTGAAAGAACAAGGGCATAGCAACAAATATTTACTTTGCCACACGTGTCTCAGTGTGAAATAGTTAGAGACGCAATGTGAGGGGTCTCCACAGGGATGATGGGACTGGAATCCAAAAACGAAGGACTATCTAAAAGGAACCTACTGGTCAGGTGTAGAGATGGGCTAGAATTTGAAAATTACAGACATATTTTTGATAATTTTGATAAACCTTGATTTCGGCCATAAGCCTCGAATGTATCGTTCGGTAACACTCAAATGTAGTGACAATTTAATGCAGAAACCTGACAATTTGCCCAATCTTGTTTAAACAAGTATATACTTTTTTCTTGGTTAAAACCCCCCGAAACGTTGTGTGTACCTGGTTGTTTCAGCACTTTATAAATTATTTATGCTGTTAAGCAGTTTTGAGTGTGCCTCCCTTCCAGAAAAAAGTATACAGGGAAGTATACAGAGTTATACAGGGAACTCTGGGTACCACTCATGTATTATAAGGATAATGTATCCCCTACTGTAAATTATAAGGATATTAGAAGTCACTGAGGAGTTCTGTGTCTATATAAAGGTACAAGGGCACAGACTGAGTTATACAGGGAACTCTGGGTACCACTCATGTATTATAAGGGATAATGTATCCCCTACTGTAAATTATAGTAAGGATAATAGAAGTCATTGAGGAGTGTGTATTATACAGTATATATGAAAATGAACCCCTCACAATATAGTCCATGGATATTAAGTCTCTACCAGTTTCAGAACCATAGAGAATATTAAGATGAAGTAAAGGGGAACTAAGACTTTCTCTAATTAACTGATGTCTAGATGGTTTTATAAGAAGGATATTCAAGGATGTTCCTAGTTTTTTGTTCCCCAATATAACTTTAGTTGAATGTGTTTCTTCAGTAGCAACATAAACAGGTATTTAACATGGTTAATTCTGGTGTCGGCAATGAAATATAATAAATTTATAGGAGAAGTAAAGTTAAAATTTAAAGAGAACACAAGATACCTGGATCTTCATCTTAGTATTTCCTATTGGTTAAAGAGCTATTGATCCCCAAACAGCAGATGGGACTTGGAGAACCAACATCTGTGGTTGCCCTATAGCGGGGATAGACAGGTAGCCCTCTAGATGTATAAAGACGACAACTACCTGTATTCCTTAGCTGCCAGGGATGCTGCACAGATGAAGCAACATGAAAAATCTGCTCAGACCGCAGCACCATCGATTTCAATTATAAATCTATAGGTTAGGAAGGGAGCACAACGCAGTCTCAGTGTCTGCAACTATTTTTATTTGCAACATGTTTTGGCCACACAGGGTGATTTTTTTTTGCTTGAGGTCTGAAATATGTTGCAAATAAATATTGTTGCAGACACTGAAACTACTCTATAGATTTAGTGTATCCTAACCGTTGGGTACGGAGCGGAGGAAGGTGGAGCATCAAATACTTACCTGAATCTTTAAAGGGAGTGGCACCACTAACTGCCCCCTGCTGTTGAACAGTGCTTGTAGTGGAATGCTGGGAGTTGTAGTTTTACAAACCCCTGGAGGGCTACTGGTTGCCCATCCCTGTCCTATAATGACAAACTCTACATCTTCTCTTATCCATCCCTCATTCCAGGAGTCTCCAGTTCCACCAAAGAGAACGATCCGGACGTCATGTATGAGAACCTGGACCGGCGAACTGCACCCCAAAGGGAAGAGCCACGTACATCCCAGGAGAGTGGAGGTCGGGACCTAATTCACGGAGGTGAAAACAATATAGCAGTGGGAGGCAGTAAATGCAGATTGTCCCTAATCGTATCCCCAATAGAGAATTAGGATTTATTATTCACACACAGGGATATAGTAAATTAAAGGAATAATTCATTTGAAAAGTAAACTAATCATTTAATGTATTGATTCAAGTCCGGGAGGTTAAGGAGCTTTTCCTTTCCTTCCGCTCTTTAACCAATGTGCAGGAGCCAAGGACGAAGAAAGAACTTACTTTACACGCCGTCCACCAGGGCACTGGCAGGTCCTGACCACATCCTGTTCACAGTGACGCCAATGCAGAGTTTACCAGGTAAGTTAGTAGCTTCAGTGGTGAGAACCTAGTGGTTTAAATCCTCACCACGGGGAACTTTTCAATTGAGAAAAGGTAAAATGGAAACTATTGTTCTTTAACCCCCCTTTACGTTTCTATTGGTGTGTTCTAGTCTAGGATTTAACTGAATATTATTATTATTATTACTACTATTATTATTATTATTACTATTGAGGAGTTCTGTGTCTATATAAAGGTACAAGGACACAGACTGAGTTATACAGGGAACTCTGGGTACCACTCATGTATTATAAGGATAATGTATCCCCTACTGTAAATTATAAGGATATTAAAAGTCACAGAAGATTTCTGTGTCTATATAAAGGTACAAGGACACAGACTGAGTGACCATAAAATGTAAGTAGGGCCCTGTTAGTGTATAAAGAGATACGTCCATCTAGTCCAACATTTATACCCTACCCTTAATGTCTGTATAACAGTTACACAGTAACACAGTATTGGAGGTTGTATAAAGACATACGTCCATCTAGTCCAACCTTTATACCCTACCCTTAATGTCTGTATAACAGTTACATAGTAACATAGTATTGGAGGTTGTATAAAGACATACGTCCATCTAGTCCAACCTTTATACCCTACCCATAATGTCTGTATAACAGTTACATAGTAA
>JAACNH010001682.1:4500-61675 GCA_019447015.1 Hymenochirus boettgeri | reverse complement strand
GTTAATTTTTTGCTAACTATCGTAAATTAATGATCGCTAAACCGACCAGAAATTAACATTCATTAAACCGACCGTTAAAGACACAGTATCACTAAGAAACTATAGAGCACCTTTATAAATATGGCCCTGTATGAGGCACTAACACAGATACCATGATACTGTATGAGGTACTAGCACAGATACCATGATACTGTATGAGGTACTAGCACAGATTCTGTAATATTACGTTGGGCACTAGCAGATACCATGATACTGTATGAGGCACTAGCACAGATACCATGACACTGTATGAGGCACTAACACAGATACCATGATACTGTATGAGGCACTAACACAGATACCGGCTTGACTATGCAGGCAGATTAGACAAGTTATAACTAAATTAATAAAGGGAATGGAGGGGCTTGACTATGCAGGCAGATTAGACAAGTTATAACTAAATTAATAAGGGGAATGGAGGGGCTTGACTATGAAGGCAGATTAGACAACTTATAACTAAAATAATAAAGGGAATGGAGGGGCTTGACTATGCAGGCAGATTAGACAACTTATAACTAAAATAATAAAGGGAATGGAGAGGCTTGACTATGCAGGCAGATTAGACAAGTTATAACTAAATTAATAAGGGGAATGGAGGGGCTTGACTATGCAGGTAAGAGAGAACAAGGTATAATAAATTAATAAAGGGGATGGAGGGGCTTGAGCATGCGTGGCTGTATGGCTGCGTGGCTGTATGGCTGCATGGCTGCGTGTCTGCGTGGCTGTATGGCTGCGTGGCTGTGTGTCTGCGTGGCCGTATGTCTGCGTGGCTGTATGGCTGTGTGGCTGTATGTCTGCGTGGCTGCATGACTGTATGTTTGCATGGCTGTATGGCTGCGTGGCTGCATGTCTGCGTAGCTGTATGTCTGCATGGCTGCCTGGCTGTATGTCTGCGTGGCTGTATGTCTGCGTGGCTGCATGACTGTATGTTTGCATGGCTGTATGGCTGCGTGGCTGCATGTCTGCGTAGCTGTATGTCTGCATGGCTGCATGGCTGCCTGGCTGTATGTCTGCGTGGCTGTATGTCTGCGTGGCTGCATGACTGTATGTTTGCATGGCTGTATGGCTGCGTGGCTGTATGGCTGTGTGGCTGTATGTCTGCATTGGCGGTATGGCTGCGTGGCTGCATGTCTGCGTAGCTGTATGTCTGCATGGCTGCATGGCTGCCTGGCTGTATGTCTGCGTGGCTGTGTGGCTACACTGGTCAATACATTTTCCCCGTATGGTAGTTGTGGGGGAATTGGCACATTCCTGGTATAGAATTTCAAGCTAATAAGGAATGAGACACAGTCACTCCATGTAAAGCAGATTAGCGCCTCTCCCACTGTGTGTCTAGGATCCATTAGGAAAGGGAACAAATTACAGTCATTAGTCATAACTGCTAATTAACAATTTCACTCTCTGCTAAATAGTGTGTCAGGTAGGTCCTGGCTTGTGCTCAATTCATGTCTCTTGCTTGGGGCTAATTTGGTTTTGGGAAAGGCTTCTCACCACGTTCCATTCACACCCAGTAACATCCAGCTCATACCCCAATGGGGTAACTAGTAACTGAATGGTATTAGTATAACATATCCCAGGATCTGGATACAGGGAACTCTGGGTACCACTCATGTATTATAAGGTATAATGTATCCCCTACTGTAAATTATAAGGATATTAGAAGTCACTGAGGACTTCTGTGTCTATATAAAGGTACAAGGACACAGACTGAGTTATACAGGGAACTCTGGGTACCACTCATGTATTATAAGGAATAATGTATCCCCTACTGTAAATTTTAAGGATATTCAATGTCTCTGAAGAGTTCTGTGTCCAAATAAAGGTACAAGGACACAGACTTATACAAAAGAGTTATACAAAATTAAATGCATATGACCAATATTAAAGGTATGTGGCAAGCATTGCAGGTGTATGGCCAGCATTATAGTTGTATGGCCAGCACTATAGTTGTATGGCCAGCAATATAGTTGTATGGCCAGCATCAAAGTTGTATGGCCAGCATTATAGTTGTATGACCAATATTAAAAGGTGTATGGCCAGCATTATAGTTGTATGGCCAGCATTAAAGGTGTATGGCCAGCATTTATGGAATCGTGACCATGATATAGTGTCATTTAATAAAGGGAATCGTGACCATGATATAGTGTCATTTAATATAGGGAATAGTGACCATGATATAGTGTCATTTAATATAGGGAATAGTAACCATGATATAGTGTCATTTAATATAGGGAATAGTGACCGTGATATAGTGTCATTTATTATAGGGAATAGTGACCGTGATATAGTGTCATTTAATATAGGGAATAGTGACCATGATATCTACATTTAAGGGTTACCGAAATCGAACGCTACATTAGAAGGTTACCAAAATCGAATGCTACATTCGAGGGTTACCGCAGTTCCTTGCAAGCAGAGGCAGCAATAATAAACACTTTTTCAGGATACCTTATGTATTTCTTTTTTTTATTTTAAGTGTGGAGATTTATTTCCTAAAGAAATGGAGAATCCCCTTAAAGGGCATCTATACCGAAAAATAGGTTATTTTTATTGACTATAACTGGAAACCATAATTCTTCCCAACCACCACTGTATCTTGTGAAGGTTCTCATTCATCCAGGTCATGGTATATCTGTTGTATTCAATTAGATCAACTGGACGTGGGAGTGGTTAAAAGTGGGAGGGGGGATACTGCTCCTAAACAAAATGTGTGCTGGATTGAAGGTATGCAGCAACTCACACAAATCAGAATAAGTTACTACTTACATGTATTCAATTATAGATTAAGATGAGGCAAAGTCATTTTTTCAGTATAGTGTCCCTTTAACTTGATTTATAATTTGACTTTATTTCTATTTTAAGGTGTGAATCCTTAAAGGAGAAGGAAAGTTTAAAAATATATTAAGTTTGGGTGATTCCCTATGTAGTGAAGACCTTATCTGCTGTATTTTTAACCTTAGAAATGAGTTCAGTTGAATAAAAATGTATGTGTTTATGGGTACTGCTCCCCCCTCTTCTTCCCATGATCTGCATCTGCTTCAGTCAAATCTTTATATGGCACCATCCTTGTAGACTTTAATGGGGCTTACATCGCCAGCAGCAGAGGAACATAGGAAACAGGAAGAAAGTGAGAATCAA
Organism: Hymenochirus boettgeri; assembly: GCA_019447015.1. Lineage (NCBI taxonomy): Eukaryota > Metazoa > Chordata > Amphibia > Anura > Pipidae > Hymenochirus > Hymenochirus boettgeri. The sequence goes on along the minus strand of JAACNH010001682.1, from coordinate 58,498 downwards.
TGATTGGAATGGTTTCAAGGTATTTGTTAGCATTCAAAAAAAAAACATAGAAGAAAAGTCATTCATTATATGGGAAAATGACCTAAAATTTATTTATCAGTTACCTGCCCCTCACTGATATATTTAGCTAAGCTTTACCTTCCGTTATTCAATCAATCAACCAGGAGCCAGGAATGCTGGTTCCATTGACAAGTCCTGGCTGCTTCTTTAGTTTGCATGCACGATAATGCGCACTATAGTTAAACTAAACCCGGAAGCGGTCGGGTATTTTCAATGATGCTGGAGGTGGATCGTGTGCAAGGTAAATTTACTCACCTTTGTTCCTTTTTCATGTAATGAAAAGGGACAAATTGCAGTTGGGGTTGTGGGCAGATAAATGACAAGTCACCAGTTTTATGTCTTAGTACCATCAGCCGGACATTCTGTATCCCAGATGGTATGGGGGAGGCTTAATGAAAACTACTGACAGTCTAACTTCAATACAGATATTTTACTTGCAACCTCTGGCTGACATTGGGCCGTCAATGGGGAAAGCTCAGTATTAATGTACATGTTTCATTGTGAAGTGTTTACATAGGCTGAATGGGGCCTAGTACGTTTATTGTCTCTGTCTATGATACTGGTGCAATAATCAGTTCGTGAAGATTTTGTTTATATGCAAAATCCCAATAACTAATCATCCACATCCATCATGACATTCCAAATGGAACTAATTGTAACCTCATTGGACGTAATTCTCATCGCATGCATCTGACCTTTCATTGTGTGTTGTTTTATGCTGATTAAGACAGTTACATGGTTATGAAACAGCCCTTATCATTTCATTTTTATTTCACAAATCCTTGCGCCTAATTATTCTGGAAGGAGAAAAAGGGGAAGGAGGGTGAATTTCAGTCGCAGTTCATTAACTTGCTGGACTGATTTTATTTTATTTTATATATCTGAAATGTAGATAACAGGATGGTTACAGTAAGAAGATGCTGAACAAAATATACTGCTTAAAGGGCAACTACACCCAATCCCCATTTAACATGGCAGTGTTAGTCCTACGAAAATTCCTTTTAACCCCATCCCCACTGCCACCCCCACCTTTCCAATAAAACCACATGCAACTTTTTGGATCGAAAAGGCCACAGCAGGTTATCTTTATTCACCGTTTGTTTACAGAAACTTAAAATGCAACATATCTTTTATTTAAGTGCTAAACATTGTAAACATTATTAATTAACCCTTAACATTCCTTAACATACATTGTAAGCAATATAACTTTTTTATATGGTCCATAGAGGCCAGCCCAACCTTGTGCAGCTCATCAGCCTTCCCAATACACTGCTCAATAAATGCCCCCCCTGTCCTTCTCCTATGACCACTTCTTCCTAGCCACCAAAGGCCTATCCACCTATAACTCTCCTACAACACCTGTTTTCTCTCCCCTATCCACTCACTCTCTCCTGTATGGACCCCCGCCACCGTAGGAGGGCTGTACACCTTCAGCTCACCTGCCCACCACCACCGCTAAAGCCAACTGTGCCGATTCTTGAAAGTCATTATTCAATACATCTGAACCTAGATCCGTCAAATGAACTCTGTCCCTACCATACCACCAACTCTGGAACGACTCTAGATCCTGATGCCTACAGACCAAACCTTTGGTTCTCCTCACAAACTTGCCTACTGCTTTGTTGATCTTTGTCCTTACCTTATCTAAAGCTTTCCAATTACGCCCACCTCTCCAATTTTGTCTGGGAACGATGTCAGACCAAACCACCAAGATCTCTGGAAAAGACAACCAAAACCTCAGCAGGTCACATTTTATGTCCTTTATCAAGGTCTTCATGGGAACCGATCGTTCCCCCCCAGGTGGACAAGAAGAATCTCCGACGGACCTTGCAATGTCGCTTACTCCCTGACCTCATTCAAGAACCTTTTCCAAGTTAACCCGCGTCTTCCCAGCCATCTGACCATCAAAACCTTCTCATCAAATCCAAGTTGCCTGCCTCTTGATTGAACTGCCGCCCTGTGCCTTTCTTTACCTATGAAACTCCCAATCAGCTTCCTCCCTATTCTATTCCTTTCCAGCCCACTTACCTAACCACCCCCACCTTTTCTCTATCAGTTTTCCCTGACAACCTGCCATGTCCTCCATTTCCTATAGTTATTACGTAACTGTACCCAGTGTGAGGACCTAAACCACTAGGCCCCACCACTGGATAGTCTGAATCAGGGTTATACTTACCATAACTTTCTCTGGCTGGTTTGGTTCAACTCTGCTTCTCCATCTGTCAGGGACAAGGTCTATGGGAATATGCACAAAGCAAAAAAGGGACACACGCATGTAGCCAAGTTGCAGCCATCAGTCATGTCTGTCACCTCATGGCCAATGACATACAGCTGTAATCGGAGCCTCCTACTCTGGTTGAGTGTGCTACATTAGCAAAGGGGACCAAGGTGTATAAGTTTAGGAGTGTCTGAGTAAGGGTATGAATTGTGGATCCTAGTTTTCAGAGGTCCTCTGCTTGAATACAAATTATATATATATAAATATATATGTACAGTGTAGCAGACAAATAGGTTAATTTGTAGTTCTTCCTGGGTAAATTTGGCCTTTCTGTCCACTAAACTTAGCTTGTATTTGTATGTGTCTGTGGCTCTCCTTTCCAACTCTTTCCTACACAGGCTGGGTATGGGGGGTCAATGGAAAGCCCATGGTGCAGCAGTTATCTATGGAAATTTACCTTTTACATGAAGTGATGTTCAGCGAACTTTCGACACATTCTGCAGAACTGCTGGTGGTTTTGTTCATCTCTTGGATAAGTCAATTCTTTCATTTACTAAATCAACTGCCGTCCTATTGACTTAGGGCTGGGCCACAGGTGCATGTCTTATCACGTTTTACGATCCACTAGCGCATGAGAATCACATGTGCTTTTCAATGCGGGTAGCCACACGCTATGTGCCGTGATCTATTTTCACCATTTTTTGTGTGAATCGCATGCAATCCCAAAACGCTGCATTGCAGATAAAGTTTTTGCATCACTGTGCATTGTAGCGTGGCCTTAAACCTAATTGATAAGCCATACATACAACATTTCATACAGTCTGGCAGAAATTCAAACCAGGCAATTTTGAAAAGGAAAATCTCGGGGACACTTCCCCTTTAAAGGAACCAGCTGCTTGAGATGACAAGCGATCCCTTTAAATCACCACGTTAGCGAATAGGAAACATTGTGCAATGTGTTGTTCACTTACCAATGAGATTATTTCTTGGCACCACAAGCAAACCAAACGATTGTGGGTAAACACGAATCCTGCGCATTTTCTTGCTGGCACAGTTTTCTGCGTAAATACTCCAGTATGATTACGTAAAACAAGGTATTTTCTTTTATCACGTGGCTCTTTGGGAAAGGAAATATTTCTTGGATGATGTCCAAAGCTTATGTAACTCTCATTGGGCTTGTACTGCTCTGGCACCGACTTCTAAATAAATCCGCTTCATGTCGTATTCAAACCAAGATAAGGCTGCAGCTTGAATGAACTACAAGTGGGGGGTCTCAGGGGGATTGTAAAACACGCTATCTCACATCTAATCTAGCGAAGGCTAATTTAATAATTTGCAGCAGCCAGACAGTTGTTTGCTCTCTACTGGGTAACTATACAAAATACACTAAAGAGGAATGTCTATAGAAAATGTATACTAAGTGCTTATGGGTAAATAGGGAAAATGGGGCCAATGGAAAGCTTTCTAATCCTGGTATCTGAAGCTTCCATCTTTCCATCTCCTGTAATGTGTCTTTACTGCTCTCCACCTTTGTATACAGACTCTATGGGGCTGATGTAATAAGAGGTAGGAGGTGTCAAAGTTTGTCCATGTTATTAATTTGCAGCATATCCTGGACTATGTCTCGTGAACTGAACCTATTATGGTGAATGGAACCTATTAGTAGTAGTCAGCGTGGATTCATGAGACATAGATCGTGTCAGACCAGCTTGCTTGGTTTTCATTGAGATGTGAGTAAGAATTTAGATCCTGGCATAGCAGATTTTAGATTTTGCGAAAGCTTTTGATACTGTGCCACATAGGCGACTAATGTATAAACTGAGGACTGTTGGCCTAGAAGAAAACATTTGTACATGGATAGAGAATTGGTTACTGGATCGCAAACAGAGAGTGGTGGTAAATGGAGCTACATCTATGTGGGCTAAAGTTCTAATTGGAGTCCCTCAAGGTTCCGTACTGACCTAGTAGACCTAGATAGAGTGGCAGATGAGTTATTGTTCATAAAAAAACTGATCACTAGCAGAGATGAAGTTCAGGTCTGATTCGAACTTGGTTCTGACTCCCGGTTCAGAAGTTTCGTCTGAAGCTTTTCCACTTTCTATATTTTTGGTAACTTTGAAAATAAGGCTTTCAAGGGTAACCAATACTACGTTCCAGGGCTCCCGAAGATACAAGACTACTTTCAGCAATCCTTACTTAGCCTGCGGAACCCCAAAAATAGCTTGTGTGTACAGAAAGTCAATTTGTAATAAGTTTTGGTCATATAGAATCTTTTGGATTTTTTCCCCATTGATTTCTATGGGTACTTTTAAGATTTTTGGATTTTTTCTGAATTCTGAAACTCGCCATTTTCAAACATGTCTAATCACTAGTATAAACCCAGAATTTTTAAAATAGCCAATACCAAAGGTTTATAATTACGGCCAATAATGAATGTACCATTAAAGGGCATGTCCACCCTGAAATCTATCTTTTGTATAAGGTAGGTGCCAGCTGCCCAGCCCCAACCGCCGTAATACTTATTTAAAAAAAAGCCTCAGATCTTTATTTACAAACCCTTCTATCCCATGACGCGATCTGGCTCCCTGCTTGTGGAAGTTGCAAGCAGGGGCAGGATCGACAGCCACATCTGTGATTGGCTAAGATGTGGCCAATCACAGACACAGCTGACGTCATTGAAGACGGCATGGGAGATGAAGACGCCGCATGAGAGAAGGCTCTGTAAGTAACGATAAAAGGAATTTTTAAAGAAATATTATGGTGGTTGGGGGTGGGCAGGGGTCACTTACCTTATGCCAAAAAGGATTCACGCTAGGTGCCACTGCTGCAGAGGATGGATACGGATTGTGTGTGTGTGAGGGGGGGGGGTTCCCCTGTGCATGTCACTGCCTTGATGAGGTTGAGGAAGAAACAGACACCGGATGAGTCACTGACAGCTTCTACTCTTCACTTTCCTGGACTTTAAAATGAAGTGCTGGAGAACCATAAGGAGCAGAGATGTAAGGTAAGATTTATTTTAAACTACAGAGTGGGGCAGTATGGGGTTAAATCTTAGTTTTGGGGGTGGACATGCCTTTTAACATTGCATATAACCAGCCATGTTTCACAAGTATTAATACTAGTAATGTTATTTCCTCTTAGAAGGTCTCCAACTTCCATTATAAATAAACAGGATCTGTAGCGTTAACGTGATTAGGATCCATTCTATGAAGGGGTAATAAGGTTTTAATTAAAATGTAATCATTGAACACAAGTGGAGAGAAATGGCAGAAAAGCTAAGTGAAATGAAACACTTAACGTTTATTCAGATCGCTTTGTGCCCCAGTTTACTGATTTTATTCTGGACACACATGAAACTCCAGGATCAGTTTTCCCTGCCTGACATCCATTGCAGATGTGGGTTAAATTAACAGCAGCAATAATAGAAGCTTAGTAAGATTATATATACAGAACTATCAGGGTTATTCAATAAAAGTTCTTATCGTTTAAAATGGTGCTCATTTTGCCCCAACCAATCAGGTGTTAGCTTTCAAATGTTAAATAAGATCTGATTGGTTGGGGCAAAATGAGCACCATTTTAAACGAGAAGACTTTTTATTGAATCTCCCTGTATGTGTACTAAGGTTTGCTGTATAAGCTGATGTAGTCCATGATCTATAACAGATCTTTTTGCTATAGACTCTGTGTATGTGTACAGTATATACACCCATATGTGCCTGTTTAAACATTTTTAAGGAGAACTTTAACCTGAAACACATTTTCTTCTGAATTACAAGCCAAAAGCTGTTGATTAAAGGGTATCTCCAGTGGTTAAAACCACTTTGTGCCATTCAGTTTTTTAGGAGCCCCAAGGCGTGTAGCCAATGGGGCGATTGACCTGGAGGGGGAAGGCATCCCCTCCCTGCAGTCAGGTTGCGGCCGCTTCCTGGTTCGGCTGTGTCTGAGATCTCACCAGACGCGGCGCCGGCGTGATGTCATTGCACCGCGTCTCACTATAAAAGGCAGAGCCATACGGTCACCGGTGCCATTTTGACAACACCGGTGACCAGAGAGGATCTCTCCCCTCCCTCCCACCCTGTTATAAAAATTTTCTTGTATAAAGTTTATATTTTGATGTATAAAAGGATTTTTCAAAAAAAAAAAAAAAGAGACAGAGGCAAGACAGAGGTTGGCATTCAAGCTGAGATCTACGGCTAGGTTGGTTAACAACAAACATGGTTATGGTACGCAAGGGTGTACAGTGGTGGAAAATATGCAAATTAATAAAGGGCATATTTTATTTAAATTTATTTAAATATATGTAAATTTATTAATAAAAGCCGTGACCTATTTTTTGTTACCCAAAAAAGAAAGTGGCTCTGTGTCTTGATTATAGTGTTTAGGTAAATAAGGGGGGAATATATGGCTGACTGGGTCCTATTGGCTTGTTTCCCCCCCCCCCCCGGGTCTTGAAGAACGGGAGGTAATGGAGCTGTGTCTTACCTCCTGTTCTTCAATAAAACGTTCAGAAGCTGGGAACAAAGTTAAGTAACTTATCTCTTGCTCCTCCGCCTCGTACTCTGACAGGTCCCGATGCACTTAGTACTCTAGGCGCATATGCATAGAATACAGAGTCCGTAAGGACCTGGCGGAGGAGAGAGAGACCCTTTTCCCCAATTGACTATAATGGCTCCAACCCTCAAACATGAACATACTGAGGTTTCAGGGTCATGTGATCAAATCTCAACTGTTACTTTCTTAATGAAATGCACCTGGGTCTGAGGCTACACTAACTCCCACTGTGGGGCTTGTTCAATAAGAGGTGCAATGGTGCAAACGTTTGCTCATGCTCTTAATTTGCAACAACTCATCTGATGTTACTTGTTTACTACAGTTAGAAAACATCTGGTTACAGCAATCTAGAAGCACAGCGATACCTAAATCATCAAAAAAGTTGGTTCATATCCCCCCTAATACCACACACACAGATACATGCACCTAATGATACACCCCAACACCCACCTACCCCACACCTGTTTCCACACCCACTATACATGCATTAAAGGGCATGTCCACCCCAAAAACTAAAATTAAATCCACTACTGGCCCCACCGTAGTTTAAAAAAATTCTTACCTTACATTTCTGTTCCTTGTGGTTCCACTTTAGTCCATGTCCAAAGTCTAGGAAACTGTAGAGTAGTGTAAAATGTCTCTCCCTCCTGTCTAGCCTCCGGGAGGGATGGTGACATGCGCAGAGGAGCCCATTCCCCCACCCCCAGATGTTAGCTTTCAAATGTTAAATAAGATCTGATTGGCTGGGACAAAATTAGCACCATTTTAAAGATAAGAACTTATATTGAATCTCCCTGAATATTTTTTTGTTTTAGAAACTTATCCAGCCCACTTTTAAAGCTATTCAATGATTCAGTGATTCTTTAAAGTAAATGAACTTCATTGAACCATAAAAGTCATCCAGGAGGCAGGTCTCATTTAGTCTTTGGGACACAACCCCATAATCATTGACTAACTAGAGTGACTAACTAAAGTGACTAACTAAAGTGACTAACTAAAGTGACTAACTAACGTGACTAACTACATGATAACCTTATATAAATATATTAATGGGCCATACAATGAACTCTCTGGTGCATTGTTCACTAATAGGTCATATCAGAGGACACGTGGACATCGTCCACACTGATTTAAGGTTCATACACACGTGCATTCACGGGTCCCGACCCATGACGAACGACGTGTATGAACGAACGTTTCGGCCGATAATCTGCCCGTGTGTAGGAACTTTATCGGCCAAAACGTCATTCGTTCGGGGATCCGCCAAGCCGGTAGTGCAACGATTCCTGACCGAACGTGCGTTTCGGCTGATAAAGTGCCTACACACGGGCAGATTATCGTCCGAAACGTTCATTCGTACACATCCTGCGTCACGGGTTGGAACGGGTTGGGCACGTGTGTACGAACCTTTACAATGTATGCACATATGCATACAGTGCAAGGGAGTGTGGATGTGATTGGCACCTGTCAGAGGAATTGGGGGAGGAGCGTGTTCGAGGTTTGCTGGGTTCTCTCCTGTCTTCTGATAGTTTAATTGGAGGTAGGAAAGAGCTCCTTTACCTCCCATTCTTCAATTAAACTGAAATAAGGTAAGTCGTATCCCTTTAGGATACAACCAGTAATACATCTTTCCGTGTCCAATAGACCAGCTTTGGTATCATTGGCCCCCCATTGTGTCCTCCAATGTTCCAATCTTACCAGATGGCAGATTTTATTTCCCAACTCCTCTTCCGATGATTCTAAGATGGAAGCAAATTCTGCATTGAGGTTCCAGGAACCGTCTGCGTTCTGCAGAGAGATCAGTTTGAAGAAATCTTTCTCCATCTTGGCGGCCGGAGTGAGTTCTAAAGGCAAAACAAAGACAATATAAAGGTTAATGCAAAGATTGATTGACCTGAAAGGACACAATATACAGAGTGTGTGTATATATATATAAAAGACAACTCGACACAGCACAATGCAGGTAAAATCATCTGTATTATCGGTAGTACACATACACAAGTATTCTAAGACACAGCACCCAGGATTTACTGCATGCAGGTAAAATTGTCTGTACATCATGGCAACGTTTCGGGGATACTCACAGTTCCCTTTATCAGGCAACAAATGGTAAGTAAATCACAAACAGGGCTTTACAATATCAATGTGTAGGCTAATACAGGAAATGACATACATGATTCAAGTCCCTCCCTTCAAAGAACATACATACCCTGAAACCTGTATAATAAAGAGAAAGTATACCTGTATATTAAAGGACAACAATATCAAAAAAAATAACATCACCCCCATTACATGTCCACACTTCCAGCAGCTGAAATCGCTTACTCTCATTTACAACTGTGCTGCCTTCCCTTAGATATCACACAGCAAAGATGAGTGCTAAAAGTCCGCCTCCCTGACGGACCAGAGCCATGGTTAACATAACACTTGTCATTGGCTGGTAAGAATGTCTCTTATAACCTCTCCCCTCCTCTGCCAATCAAACAAACTTGAAATGTCCTGTTGCTAGGATACAGCCTACATAATCAAGCTGATCAAGGGTGGGTGGAGGAGTGTTTTCTCACATGCTAGCTTTGAGTGACAGTTAGAGGCAGACAGAATTGTTACGCCCCCTTCACAGCATGGCTAATAGAAGGCAGAGAGAGGCTCGAAATCAGGAAAAAAAATGTATGGGGAGGTCTGCATACATTTACTCTTTTGAAAGCAGTTGAGGGAACACAGTTATCCTTTAAAGACCATACCTAGTCTAAGTTAATGGACCTGGATCCACTTATAAGAATAAATATAAGTAAAAGTCTCTATTTTACCCCTTGGGACACATAGAATTCAATCTGTGTATCTACCAGACCTCTCTGGTGTAATTTCAAAGCCTGATCACCCCTCTAGGTGTCCGTACAAGTTCCAACATCATGAATTTAAGTTCAGTATCTAAATGCCCCTTCTCCATAAAGTGCTTAGAAACAAGAACTTTATCATCTCTCAATCTAATACTGGACCTGAGCTATAAATTGCGTGATTTTATAGGCTGTGTGGTCTTGTCTATATAGAGGAGTCCACATGGGAACCACAAAATGTACACTACATATCTACTTTCACATGTATAGTGGCCCCTAAGCTTAAAATTCTCCAGTGTTTGTGCTGCTTATGGCTTCTTCTCCTGCAAGGTCTCCGTCTTAAAAATACTGAGTTTTACCGGGTCTCCACGCCATTGCCGCATACGCACTGCACAATCACACGTGCGCTCCCCAAACAAATTTGCTTGGTTTTTAAGTGTAGCAGTAGATGTGGTATACTTGGATTTTGCAAACAATGCCAGGTAGCAACATCTAGAGCTAGCAAGATATGTCTATTATAAAGGGGAATAGATTCAAGAGAGAAAATGTTATTCTCCCTCTTTACAAGGCACTGGAACATTTTGATCATGCAGTTCAGTTTTGGAATCCCATATACAAAAGGGACATCTTAGAAATAAAAGGAGTTCTAAATTAATAAGGGGAATGGAGGGGCTTGACTATGCAGACAGATTAGACAAGTTAGGGCTGTTTACATTGGAGAAGCGACATTTGCGTGGGGTTATGATCACTTTATACAAATATATTAATGGGCCATATAACAGAGGACACATGGACATCCTTTCAAGGGACACTATACTGAGAAATTTACTTTGCCTCATCTTAATCTATAATTGAATACATGTAAGTAGCACTTACTCTGATTTGCGTGTGTTGCTGCATGCCTTCAATCCAGCACACATTTTGTTTAGGAGCAGTATCCCCCCTCCCTTTTTTTAACCACTCCCACTTACATCCAACCTGACTTTTCCCCCAACGAACCAACTGTCAAGCCTGCACACAGCATTCCAACTGTCAAATCTCTGTCACCATTCCAGCTACAGTAAAACTACTCCCAGAAGAATAGTTTTTGAGAGCAAGGAACTAAATTGACAGCTGAAATATAAGAAGTTTTAGATTGAATATCTGAAGAAATACGAGGCAGATCAACAAAAAAATGATACAGTGGTGGTTGGGAAGAATTATAGTTCCCAGTTATGGCCAATTTAAATAACCTATTTTTCGGTATAGATTCCCTTTAAGATTGGAAGAAAAGAAGTTTCATCTTCAGGTTAGGAAAGGTTTCTTTACAGTGAGAACGGTGACACTGTGGAACTGTCTTCCAGCAGATGTGGTAATGGCAAGTTCATTAAATAGCTTTAAAAAAGGCCTGGATAAGTTTCTAAAACTAAAACATATTGAGAATTACTGGTATTAATACATATACTGTAGTTCTATTTGGTACAGGGATACTATATAATATTGAGAATTACTGGTATTGAATCATATCCTGTAGTTCTGGTTGGTACAGGGATACTATATAATATTAGAATTGCTGGTATTAATACATATACTGTAGTTCTGGTTGGTACGGGGATACTATAATAATGAGAATTACTGGTATTAATACATATACTGCGTACTGGTTGGTACAGGATACTATATAATATTGAAATTACTGGTATAATACATATACTAGTTTCTGGTTGGTACGGGGATACTAATATATGGAGATTACGGGTATTAATACTACACTGTAGTTCTGGTTGGTACGGGGATACTATATAATTTGAAATTACTGGTATTAATACATATACTGTATTTCTGTTGTACAGGGATACTATATATATTGAGAATTACTGGTATTAATACTATACTATAGTTCTGGTTGGTACAGGGATACATAATAATATTAAGAATTACTGGTATTAATACATATACTTGTTCTGGTTGGTACGGGGATACTATATAATATGAGAATTACTGATATTAATACATATACTGAGTTCTGGTTGGTACGGGATACTATATATATTGAAATTACGGATATAATACATATACTTAGTTCTGGTTGGTACAGGGATACTATATAATATGAGAATTACTGGTATTAATACATATCTGTAGTTCTGGTTGGTACAGGGATACTATATATTGAGAATTACTGGTATTAATACATATACTGTAGTCCTGGTTGGTACAGGATACTATATAAATTGAGAATTACTGGTATTAATACATAACTGTAGTTCTGGTTGGTACGGGGATACTATATATATTGAGATTACTGGTATTATACATATACTGTAGTTCTGGTTGGTACGGGGATCTATATATATTGAGAATTACTGGTATTAATACATATACGTAGATCTGGTTGGTACAGGGATACTATATAATATTGAGAATTATGGTATTATACATATACTGTAGTTCTGGTTGGTACGGTGATACTATATAATATTGAGAATTACTGGTATTAATCACTATACTGTCGTTCTGGTTGGTATGGGGAATACTATATAATATTTAGAATTACTGGTATTAATATATATACTGTAGTTCTGGTTGGTACAGGGATACTATATAATATTGAGAATTACTGGTATTAATATATATATGGTAGTTCTGGTTGATACAGGGATACTATATAATATTGAGAATTACTGGTATTAATACATATACTATAGTTCTGGTTGGTACGGGGATACTATATAATATTGAATTACTGGTATTAATATATATAATGTAGTTCTGGTTGGTACAGGGATACTATATAATTTTGAGAATTACCGTACTGGTATATATATACTGTAGTTCTGGTTGGTACGGGGATACTATATAATAAGAATTACTGGTACAAATACATACACTGTAGTTCTGGTGGGTACGGGGGTATTATATAATATTAAGAATTACTGGTATTAATATATATACTATTGTTATGGTTGGTACAGGGATACTATATAATATTGAGAATTACTGGTATTAATATATATATTGTAGTTCTGGTTGGTACAGGGATACTGTATAATATTGAGAATTACTGGTATTAATATATATACTGTAGATCTGGTTGGAACAGGAATACTATATAATATTGAGAATTACTGGTATTAATATATATACTGTTGTTCTGGTTGGTACGGGGATACTATATAATATTGAGAATTACTGGTAATATATATACTGTAGTTCTGGTTTGGTACAGGGATAATCTATAATATTGAGAATTACTGGTATTAATACATATACTGTAGTTCTGGTTATTCCGTAGGTGAGGGGTACTGTATGAGGCCTAGCATTTCCGTAATCCACATTGGGCACTACACAGATACCAGATACTGTATGAGCTACTACACAATTCTGTAATACCACGTTGGTGCACACCATAGATCCCATGATCCTGTGAGGCACAGCACAGATTCTGTAATACTACGTTGAGCTATCATAGATAGGCACTGCAATCCGACTTTGGTAGTACCATGATACGTATGAAGCTATGTAACTTGGGCACTACCAAAGATCCTGACTGTACCTAGCACGATTCGGTACTAGCCATGACTACGCTGAAACTGAGCCATCGATACCTGTATAGAGGCACTAGTCACAGATTCTGTCACCTCACGTTGGGCACTAGCACTTATACCATGAACTGTATGAGGACACTAGCACAGGATACCATGATACGTATGGGCAACTTGCAGCTAGCAGATTCTGTAAGTCCTACGTTGGCACTAGCATGGATACCATGAATACTTGTAGAGGCACTATCACCATACATTATCTGTATGAGCCTTCTAATTCTAACTACGTTGGGCACTAACAATGGATACACCTCGGATACTGTATGAGGCACGAGCACCGTATCATGTAGCTAGTTGGGAACTAGCACAGATATCTGCTACTATAGCCTAGCTTAGATTGATGAGAGCTAACACTAGCACTATCCTAATCCTACTTTGCTACACTTCCTCACTGAGAGCACCTAGCACGGATACCGATATCATGGTATCTTGCTATTGCCCAATGGTAGGATGTACAGAATCTGTGCTATTGCCTCATACAGTATCATGGTATCTGTGCTAGTGCCCACACGTAGTATTAACGATATATGTGCGATTGCCTCTATCGTTATCGGTATCTGTGCTAGGCCCACGAGAGAATACAGAATCTGATCTAGTGCCGCTCATACAGTATCATGGTATCTGTGCTAAGTGCCCAACGTAGTATTTACCAGAATATGTGCTAGTTGGGCCTCATCAGTTCATGGTATCTTGTGCTAGTGCCCACGTAGGATTACAGAATCTGTGGCTAGTGTCCCCCCCTCATACAGTATCATGGTATCTTGCTAGTGCCCAACGTAGTATTACAGAGTAAATGTGCTATGCCTCATTACAGTATCATGTATCTGTGCTAGTGCCCAACGTAGTAGTACAGAATATGTCTAGTGGCCTCATACAGTATCATGTATCGTTCTAGTGCCATCATACAGTGATTACTTATGATGCCTAGCACAGATCCATGGATCACTGTATGAGGCACTAGCACAGATTAATGATACTGTACTGGCACGAGCACAAGATACCCATAAATACTGTAATGAGGCACTAGCACAGATACCATGAGACTGTATAGAGGGGAAAAACATACTCAGATTCTGTAATCCTACTTGTGGGCAAAAGCAACGATACCATGATATACTGTATGAGGCACTACTGCACAGATACCATGAACGTATTAGGCACTGCACATCTTCTGTAATCCTACATTGGGCACTAGCAAGATACCATGATAGCTGTCATGAGGCACTAGCACGATCCATATCCCTGTAATGAGGCACTAGCAGCTCTCAGATATGCCCTACGGAGGCACTTTAGATCAAAAATAATCAAAACAAGAAACAACAATTAAGCTCATGAATTTCAGAACCTGCACAATGATGATAAAAAAAGGAACTACCAGCAGGGGGCAGTAGAGCATGCAATCATACATAAAATCCCCATTGTTAACCTTCTTAGCAGTATCCATCCAACGCTTTCTCTTCCAGTAGTTCCCATTCATCCCTCGCTCTGCTCGGAAGGCTGAAGCCAGGTAATGGCCAAGACTGTCACCCATATGTGAAGGAGTCACATTCTATAGAGACAGTACACTACTTATAACAACTATTTTGAAGTATTACTATCTATATAAATAAACCCCTAAACCTGCGTACCGTATATACCGAGTTATAACCAAGTTTTAGGTTTAAAAATTACCTAAAAACCTTGACTCGCTTATACTCGAGCTCAGAAATACTTACCTTCAATCCAGGCAGGCCGGAGTCCGGCCGGCATTCCCAGTAGTTGGCGGGAATGACAGTCATCGCGCACCTGCTCAACAGTCTGGTAACTGCCGGCCGGACTCGCGTCTGCCTCTGGGATTGGCAGAGAGAGCTGACAGACCAGATACGGGTAGTAGCTGGGAGGGGGACTGGGGGGACACGTCTGCCCAGTGCCTGTTTACTGATGCCCTCACAAAAACCAATGAGTACTCCTTTCACAGCAGAATCGACTATCTGTGAACTGTCCCCCTTTTCTAATAAACCACTCACTTTGGAGAGATCTCAGACTGCACAATGGTCCTACTGTCGCTGATCGTGTGCAGGCTGAAAATGATCGAATCTGTTAATCCCCAATATTCAGGACTTTGTACTTCTCATTAGGAATATAAGGTGATGTTGTGTTACAGATTCATTTAGGCAATAAATGTTTTGTTAGCGGTTTGTCCTCTTAAAAGCAGCCCTGGGGGGAGGGCTGGGGGTACTGGGGGGAGGGCTGGGGGGACAGTATGCCGATGCAGACAAACCCACATTACCTTTTACTATAGGTTTGTTGGGAAACTACAACTCCCAGCAACTTAGCATGCGGGAGTTGTAAAGTGTTCCAAACATCTACCGTGGAAAGGTAGTGTAGGGTTACTAGCATACCCTCGTGCTTATATCGGGTCACATCATCTTTCTAATTTTTTGAGGCAAAATGGGTGCCTCAGCTCTTATACTACGAGTTGGGCTTATACTCGAGTATATACTGTACTGTGCAATCACGTGTTCTCTTGATGCTTCTGCACATGTGCATTGGCGTGGATGTTACCTTATAGTTGCGCCGCATGGGAGTTTTTTTGCCCCTCACACTGGGTCAGAAGTATGTGCGTGCATCGGGGGATAATGTCCTATCTTCCGTTTAGAGAAGGGGCTTACTGTCCTTTGTGTGTATTATAATAGGCAAGGCAGCTATATAGCTTAATGTATTATAAAGAATAAGCACTCACATACTGTAAATAATGAGGATATTAGAGAACTTGGTACCATTTATGTATTTATATTAGCACACAGGCTTATCTGTTGTATTCAATTAGATCAACTGGACTTGAAATGTTGTTCTTGAAGACGTTCGCTAGTCACCTGACTGGCTTTCTTCATCATTCAGAACTGATTGTACAAGAATCTGTGGCAATTATGGTCCCTGGAAAATCCCAATTAGCATATCACAGCCAGGTGTTAAGGGTTGTGATAGATAGTGGCTAAAGAGGTGTTAATTAGGGAACGCCCAGATAAGGTTTAAAAATAACGCATTGTATATGGCAGACAGTTGGTGTCGAACCCCCCCACACCTCTATTGGGGGGCGTGTGTATCAGGGAACTCTGGGAACTAGTTCTGTTTATAAGGATAATGTATCCCCTACTGTACAATCTAAGGGTATTAGAAGTCACTGAGCAGTTCTGTGTCTATATAAGGTACAAGGCACAGCCTGAGTTATACTGGAACCTGGGTAACCACTCTGTATTATAAGGGAGCACTGTATCCACCACTGTAAATATAAGGAGATAGAAGTCACTGAGGAGTTCTTGTGTCTATATAAAGGTACAAGGACACGACCTGATGTTAGACAGGGAACTCTGGGTACCACCCTCATGTATATTATAAGTATATGTATCACCTACTGTAATAAGGATAAGGATATTAGAAGTCACTGAGGACTTTGTGTCTTATAAAAGGTATCAAGGACACAGACTGAGTTATACGGGAACTCTGTTACACTCATTTATTATAAGAATAACTGTATCCCCGACTGTAAATTTTAAGGATTCTTCAATGTCCTCTGATAGAGTTCTGTGCCACATAAAGGACAAGGACACAGACTTTATCAAAAGAGTTATTAACAACATTAAATGCATTATAACCAATATAAAGTATGTGGCAAGCGATTGCAGGGGTAGGCCAAGCATTATAGTTTTTGTCTGGCCAGCACTATATGTTGTATGGCCAGCAATATAGTTGTATGGCCGATCATCAAGTTGTATGGCCAGCATTATAGTTGTAATGAAAACCATATATAAACGGTTACTGGCCAAGCATTATAGTTGTATGGCCAGCAGTAAAGGTGTACATGGCCATCACTTTATGGAAAGCCGTACCATGATATAGTGTTCATTAATAAGACGGACCGAGATATATGTCCTTTGGGATGGACCATGATATAGTGTCATTTAATAACTAGGAGCATAGTACCGATGTATTAGTGCATTTAAATAGGGAAATGAGACCGTGATATAGTGTCATTTATATAGGGAATGTTGGACCGGTATGGTCATATGGATTGACCGTGTATCATTTTAATATAGGGCATAGTGACCAGATTAGTGTCATTTGAATATAGGGTATAGTACCGTTGATATAGTGTCATTTAATATAGGGAATTAGTACCATGATATAGTTCCCATTTAATATAGGGAATAGTGACCATGATAATAGTGTCATTTAATATAGGGATAGATGACCGTATATAGTGTCTTTAATATAGGGAAATAGTGACCGTTGCAATAGTTCTTTTATATCGGAATAGTGACCGTGAATATAGTGTCATTTTAATATAGGGAATAGTGACCGTGATAGTAGTCATTTGATATAGAGAATAGTGACCATTATATAGTGTCATTTGAATAAGGGATAGTGAGACCAGATATAGTGTCATTTAATATATACCGGATATAGTGATTAATGGAGACCGTGATATAGTGTCATTAATATAGGGAATTACCGTGATATAGTGGTCATTTATATAGGGAATAGTGACCATGATATAGTGTCTTTGATATAGGGAAAGTGCCATGATATAGGTGTCATTTATATAGGGAATAGTGACCATGCTATAGTGTATTTAATTAGAATATATGAAGTCATAGATAGGGAAGCCTGATATAGTTCATTTCATAGAGGGAATGTGACCATGATATAGTGTCATTTTAATATAGGGATAGTTGACGTGAAATTTCTCGTTGATATAAGTGATAACATGTTGGGCATATTAGTAGGTGCAATAGTGTATATAGGTAGAACCATGATATAGTGTCATTTGATATAGGGAATCAGTGCGCATATATATTAGTGTCTTTAATATAGGACATAGTGTACCTGAATATTTATTGGTTGTAGTGACCATATTGGGCATTTAATATAGGAACAGTGCCCATGATTTGTCATTTATAATCAGGTAATAGGGACCATGATATGATTAAGGACTGACAATGAATCTTCATTTGTTAAAAATAGGGGAATAGTGACCAATATAGGCATTATATGGCTGTCCTGTATTATGTCATGATATAGGGAATAGTGACCATGATCTAGTGCATTTAATATAGGGACAGTAGGACCGATATATGGTCATTTAATATGGAGTAACAGTGACCATGATATTTAGTAGGATTTAATATGGTGATTTAATATGGAATGTGACCACGATATAGTGTCATTTAATATGGGATATGGACCGTGATATAGTGTCATTTGATATAGGAATAGTTGACCGGATATAGTGTCGTTTAGATATAGGGAATAGTGACGCCTGTGATATAGTGTCCATTTAATATAGGGAATGTGCCACGAATATGGGTCATTTATATAGGTATATTGACCATGATATAGTGTCATTAAATATAGGGAATAGTGACCACGATATTAGTGTCATTTAAAATAGGGATAGTACCGATGAATAGTTGTCATTTGATTATAGGAATAGTGATCCTGATTAGTGTCATTGTATATAGGCATAGTGACGATGATATAGTGTCATTTAATAGGTCGGGACAGATAGTGTCATTCAAAGGTGCCATGATATAGTGGTCATTTAATCATAGGATTGCACAATAGTGGGATTTATAAGGACAAGACTAAATTTAGATAAGGTCATTTATTAGCGTGAAATGACATTATAACTATTAGATAGACCATAGGCATAGATAAGTACGCTGATAGTCATAAAGAGCCAAAGTGGTACATTAATTAGAAGATCTTTGTTATGCTGTAAAGGATCCTCGTATAGGTTTTAGGTACGGATACCTTAACAGATATGGACTGATTTTTAAAGTGGTAGTAACTATTACATTATAAATTTATACTTTTAGGAACAAGTGGTAGAAAATGAGTTCCACTCCGCCTGGCTTATGCCCAGGAAAAAGAAATGGAACACAAAGAAAAATTGCTTTAAAAATGTTGAAATCCATGAAACCTAACAGTTTACAGGATAAAAAATCTATAAAAGCTGTAACGAGTGCAAGAAAGCAATTAAACTGAGCTAAAATGGAAAATGAAATACGGATAGCAGAACAAAGCAAGTTTTACACCCTCAAAATGTTTTATTTATATATCAATAGTAAAAAAGAGGAGAAAATTGTGGTACTTTGAAATAATGGGGGCTGAATCCTAGTCTTTAAAGGGGGGACTGTAATAATATGAAGGGTATAAATGAGGTATTCACTCCTGTAATACACTATAGAGAATCCTAGTCCTTATGGCGGGGACTGGTAATAATTGAAGGGTATAATGAGGGATAGGCACTCTGTATACACTATAGAGAATCCTATCCATAGCGGGGGGACTGTAGTAATATGAAGGGTATAAATGAGGGATATTCCAACTCTGTATTCACTATAGAGAATCCCTTAGTCCTTATAAGCGGGGACTGTAAATATGAAAGGGTATAAATGCTGGAATATTCACTCTGTATTCACTATTAGAGAATCCTAGTCCTTATAGACGGGGACTGTAATAATATGAAGGATAATGGATATTCACTCTGTATTCACTATAGAGAATCCTAGTCCTTCTAGGGGGACTGTAATAATACCAAGGGTTAAATGAGGAATATTCACTCTGTATTCACTATAGAGATCCTAGTCCTATAGCGGGGACTGTAATAATAATGAAGGTATAAAGAGGAAATATCAATCTGTATACACTTAGAGAATCCTAGTCCTTATAGCCATGACTGTAAATATATGAAGGTTAAATGAGAATATTCACTCTGTATTCACTAAAGAGAATCCTAGTCCTATAGCGGGGATGATAATTAAGTGGTAAATGAGGAATATTCACTCTGTATTTCACTATAGAGAATCCTAGTCCGTATATAGCGGGGATTGTAATAATAGAAAGGATAAATAAGGAACATTCACTCTGTATTCACTATAGAGAATACCTAGTCCTTTAGCTGGGACTGTAATAATATAAGGATATAAATGAGGATATTCCTCTGTATTCACTATAGAGAATCCTATTCCTTATAGCGGGGACGTAGTAATATGAAGGGTATAAATGAGGGATATTCACTCTGTATTCACTATAGAGAATCCTAGTCCTTATAGCGGGACTGTAATAATCATGATGTATATAAATGAGGAATATTCCAATCTGTATACACTATAGAGAGTCCTAGTCCCTTATAGGAGTGACTGTAATAATATGAAGGGTATAATGAGGAATATTCATCTCTTATATCAACTATAGAGAATCCTAGTCCTTATAGCGGGGAATGGTAATAATAATGAAGTGGTAAAAAAAAAAAAAAAAAAAAAAAAAAAAAATAAATGAGGAATATCACTCTGTATACTATAGAGAATCCTAGTCCTTATAGCGGGGATGTAATAATATGAAGGGTATAATGAGGATAACTCACTCTGTATACACTATAGAGAATCCTAGTCCTTATAATCCGGGGACTGTAATAATATGAAGGTATAAATGAGGAATATCCTCACTAGTATACCATAGGAGAATCCTAGTCCTTATAGCGGGGAATGTAAATAATATGAAGGGTCTAAATAAGGAATATTCACTCTGTACACTATAGAGAATCCTAGTCCTTATAATGGGACTGTAATAATATGAAGGGTATAAATTAGGAATGTCACTCCGTATATCACTATAGAGAATCCTAGTCCTTATAGCGGGACTGTAAGTAATATGAAGGTATAAATGAGAATATTCACTCTGTATACACTATAGATAAATCCTATCCTTATATCGGGGACTGTAGTAATTGAAAGGGTATAATGAGAATATTCACTCTCTTACACTATGAGAATCCTAGTCCTTATAGCTTGACGTTAATATATGAAGGATATAAATGAGGAATATTCACTCTGTATCACTATAGAGAATCCTAGTCCTTTATAGCAGGGGATTGTAATAATATGAAGGGTATAAGATAAGAATATTCACTCTGTATTCACTATAGAGATCCTAGTCCTTATAGCGGGGATGTAATAATCTGAAGGGTATCAATATGGAATATTCACTCTGTATACACTATAGAGAATCCTAGTCCTTATACGAGGAACTGTATAATATGAAGGGTATAATGAGGAATATTCACTCTGGTATACAGCTATAGAGAATCCTAGTCCTTATACGTGGACTGTGTAATATGAAGGGTATAAATGAGGAATATTCACTCTGTATACGCTATAGAGAATCCTAGTCCTTATGAGCGGGACTGTAATAATATGAAGGGTATAAATGAAGAATATTCCCGCGTATACACTATAGAGAATCCTATCCTGGTATAAGCGGGACTGTATAATATGGAAGGTTATAAATTGAGGAATATTCACTCTGATACACATATCAGAATCCTATCCTTATATGCGGGGGCTGTAATAATATGAAGGGTATAAATAAGGAATATTCACTCTGTATACACTATAGGAGAATCTAGTCCTTATAGCGGGGAATGTAATAATATGAAGGGTATAAATAAGGATATTCCCTCTGTATACATACACTATAGCAGAACTCCTTATACGGGGGAAATGTATAAATATGAAGTGTATAAATGAGGGAATATTCACTCGTATACACTATAGGAATCTAATCCTTATAGCGGGACTGTAATAATATGACGGGTATAAATGAGGATATTCACTCTGTATACCTATAGAGAATCCTATCCTTATAGAGCGGGACTGTAATAAATGAAGGGTTAGAATGAGGAATATTCACTCTGTATCTACTATAGAGAAATCCTAGTCCCTTATAGCGGGACTGTAAAATATGAAGGGTATGAAATGGGAATATTCACATCTGTATACACTATAGAGAATCCTAGTCCTTATAGCGGGGATCTTAATATATGAAGGTATAGAATGAGAGATATTCACATCTGTATACACTATAGAGAATCCTAGTCCTTATTAGCGGGGGACTGTATAATATGAGGGTTATAAATGAGGGAATTGCACTCTGTATCTAATAGAGAATCCTGTCCTTATAGCGGGGACTGTAATAATATGAAGGTATAAATGAGGAATACCTCTGTATTCAGTTCTATAGAGAAGTCCTAGTCGTTATAGCGGGGACTGTAATAATATGAAGGTAAATGAGATATTCACTCTGAAATACACTTAGAGAATCCTAGTCCTTATAGCGGGGACTGTAATAATATGAAGGGTATAAATGAGAATATTCACTATAGAGATCCTAGTCCTTATAGCGGGAAACGTACTAAAATGAAGGGTAATAATGAGGAAATACACTCTGTATCACTATAGAGAACTCCTAGTCCTTATAGCGGGGACTGTAATAATATGGAGGGTATAATGAGGAATATTCACTATAGAGAATCCTAGTCCCTTAAGCGGGACTGTAATAATATGGAGGGTATAAATGAGGAATATGCTCCTCTGTATACCCTATTAGATATCCTATCCTTATAGCGGGGACTGTAATATATGAGGTATAAATGAGGAATATTCACTCTGTATCCACTATGAGAATCCCTAGTCCTTATAGCGGGACGTAATAATTGAAGGTATAAATGAGGAGATATTCACTCTTTTATTCACTATAGAGAATCCTAGTCCTTTACGGGACTGTTACTAATATAAGGTATAACTGAGGAATATTCCACTCCTGTAATCACTATAATAGAGTCCTAGCCTGTATAGCGGGACTGTAATATAATGCAGTGTCAAAATGAGGATATTCACATATATAGAGAAATCCAGTCCTTATGTCGGGGACTGTAATAATATGAGGTCTAAATGAGGAATATTCCTGTCTGTATACACTATAGAATCCTAGTCCTTATAGGCGGGGACTGTATAATTGAAGGGTATAAATGAGGAAATATTCACTCTGTATACACTATAGAGAATCTAGTCCTATAAGCGGGGACTGTATATATGAAGTGTTAAATGAGGAATATTTACTCTGTATACCTATAGAGAATCCTAGTCCTTATAGCGGGAACTGTAATAATATGAAGGTATAAATGAGGATATTCACTCTGATACACTATAGAGAATCCTAGTCCTTATAGCGGGACTGTAATAATAGAAGGGTAAAGAGGATATTCACTTCTGTGTAACTATACGAGAATCCTAGTCCTTATGCGGGACTGTAATATATGAAGGTTAAATGAGGAATTTCCCGAAGAGAATCCTAGTCTTATAGCAGGACTGTAATAATATGAAGGGTATAATAGATCTCACTCTGATGACTATGAGGGTATGGAAACATAGATTATAGTACATATATAAGCCCCAGGACTAGATGAATACCCCTCGATTTTAAAGAGCTTAGTTCAAATTTTATCTAGATCACTGTTCCTACTTTTTTTTCTGATTCTCCTTGGGTCTTGGGTGTGGGACTCTGGACTATAAATGACAAATGTATCAATATTCACTAAAGGTGGTCATTCAAACCTGGAAATTATGGCCTGTAACCCTAACATCAGTTGTAGGAAGTCAGCATGGATTTATGAGAAAGATATATATTTAATATATAACTTCGCTTGGTATTTTATTCGGTTCTTTATGAAGAAGTGGAGGAAGATTAGATTTCAGGTACGCGGTGGATGTGATATATTTGGATTTTATGATAAGTGATTGAGAAGTTAGATTCAGGTACAGCGGTGGATGTGATATTTTGGATTTTATGATGAAGTGAGTAGAGTTAGATTCAGTCAGCGGTGGATGTGATGTATTTGGATTTTATGATCAAGTGATAAGAAGTTGATTCAGGCACAGGTGGATGTGATATATTTGGATTTTATGATGAAGTGAGTAAGAAGTTAGATTCAGGTACAGCGGTGGATGTATATTTGGATTTTATGATGAAGTGAGTAAGAAGTTAGATCAGGTACACGCGTGGATGTGATATTTGGATTTTATGATGAGTGAGAAGAAGTTAGATTCCAGGTACAGCGGTGGATGTGATATATTTGGATTTTATTATGAAGTGAGTAAGAGTTAGAGGGTACAGCGCGTGGATGTGATATATTTGGATTTTATGATGAGTGAGTAAGAAGTTAGATTCAGGCACAGCGGTGGATGTGATATATTTGGATTTTATGATGAATGGAGTAAGAAGTTGGACTCAGGTACAGCGGTGATGTGGTATATTTGGATTTTTGATGAAGTTGAGTAAGAAGTTAGATTCAGGCCCAGCCGGTGGATGTGATATATTTGGATTTATGATGAAGAGAGTAAGAAGTTAGATTCAGGTACAGCGGTGGATGTGATATATTTGGTTTTATGATGAAGTGAGTAAGAAGTTAGATTCAGTTACAGTGGTGGATGTGATATTTGGATTTTATGATTAAGTGAGTAGATGTTAATTCAGTACAGCGGTGGATGTGATATATTTGGTTTTATGATGAAGTGAGTAAGAAGTTAGATTCAGGTACAGCGGTGGTGTGATATTTGGTTTTATGATGAAGTGAGTAAGAAGTAGATTCAGGACACGTGGATTGATATTTTGGATTTTATGAAAGGAGTAGACGAAGTTGATTCAGGTACAGCGGTGGATGTGATATATTTGGATTTTATGATGAAGTTGAGTAAGAAGTTAGATTCAGGTACAGCGTGGATGTGTATATTTGGATTTTATGATGAAGTGAGTAAGAAGTTAGATTCAGGTACAGCGTGGATGTGATATATTTGGATTTTATGATGAGTGGTAGAAGTTGATTCAGGTACAGCGGTGGATGTGATATATTTTGATTTTATGATGAAGTGGAGTAAGAAGTTAATTCAGGCACAGCTGTGGATGTGGTATATTTGGATTTTGTGAAACTTTTGATACTGTGCCACAATGGCGACTAATGTATAAACTGAGGACTTTTGGCCTAGAAGAAAACATTTGTACTGGATAAAGAACTGTTATTGGACCGCAAACAGAGAGTGGTGGTTAATGGAGCTACATCTATGTGGGGTAAGTTCTAAGTGGGGCCACTCAGGGTTCTGTACTGGGGCACTTCTGTTAATCTGTTTTATAAATGACTTAGAAAGGGGGCATTGAGAGCGGTCTCAGTGTTTGCTGATGCCACTAAACTATGCAGAGCTTTGGAAACTTCCAGTGATGTGCAGTGCTGCAAGCAGACCTAGATAGATTATCACAATGGCAGCAGAATGGAGATGAGATTCAATGTTGATAAATGTAAGGTGATGGTTTGGGGTTTAATAATCCCTGTGCCCCCTACACCATAAATAACTGTGTTAAGTGCATCTGTAATGGAAAAAGATTTTGGGGGTTCTGGTAGATAACAGACTTAGCTGTAGCAAAACAATGCCAGGTAGCAACAGCTAGAGCTAGCAAGATATTGTCTTGTATAAAGAGGGGAATAGATTCAAGGGAGAAAGATATTATCTCCTCTCTTACAAGGCACTGGTAAGGCCTCATTAGGAATACAGTGCAGTTTTGGAATCCCATATCAAAAGGGCATCTTGGAATGGAAGGCAATTAGACAAGTTATAACTAAATTAATAAGGGGAATGGAGGGGCTTGACTATGCAGCAGATTAGACAAGTTATAACTAAATTAATAAAGGGAATGGAGGGCTTGACTATGCAGGCAGATTAGACAAGTTATAACTAAATTAATAAAGGGAATGGAGGGGCTTGACTATGCGCAAATTAGACAAGTTATAAACTAATTTAATAAAGGGAATGGAGGGGCTTGACTATGCAGGCAGATTAGACAAGTTATAACTAAATTAATAAAGGGAATGGAGGGGCTTGACTATGCAGGCAGATTGACAAGTTATAACTAAATTAATAAGGGGAATGGAGGGGCTTGACTATGCAGCAGATTAGACAAGTTATAACTAAATTAATAAGGGGAATGGAGGGGCTTGAATATGCAGGCAGATTAGACAAGTTATAACTAAATTAATAAGGGGAATGGAGGGACTTGACTATGCAGGCAAATTAGACCAGTTAGGGCTGTTTACATTGGAGAAGTGATGTTTGCGTGGGGATATGATAACCTATACAAATATATTAATGGGCCATACATGAACTCTCTGGTGCATTGTTCACTAATAGGTCATATCAGAGGACACATGGACATCGTCCACGATTTAAGGTTCATACACATGTGCATTCACGGGTCCGACCCATGACAACGACGTGTATGAACGAACGTTTCGGCCGATAATCTGCCCGTGTGTAGGAACTTTATCGGCCAAAACGTCATTCGTTCGGGGGATCCGCCAAGCCGGTAGTGGCAACGATTCCTGACCGAACGTGCGTTTCGGCTGATAAAGTACACTCACACGGGCCGATTATCGTCCGAAACGTTCATTCGTACACATCCCGCGTCACGGGTTGGGACGGGTTGGGCACTGTGTACACACCTTTACAATGTATGCACATATGCCATACAGTGCAAGGGAGTGTGGATGTGATTGGCACCTGTCAGAGGAATTGGGGGAGGAGCGTGTTCGAGTTTTGCTGGGTTCTCTCCTGTCTTCTGATAGTTTAATTGGAGTAGGAATAGCTCCTTTACCTCCATTCTTCAATTAAACTGAAATAAGGTAAGTCGTATTTTTTGATGGAGATACCCTTTAGGATACAACCTAATACATCTTTCCGTGTCCTAGATTAGCTTTGGTATCATTGGCCCCCCATTGTGTCCTCCAATGTTCCAATCTTACCAGATGGCAAGTTTTATTTCCCAACTCCTCTTCCGAGGATTCTAAGATGGAAGCAAATTCTGCATTGAGGTTCCAGGAACCGTCTGCGTTCTGCAGAGAGATCAGTTTGAAGAAATCTTTCTCCATCTTGGCGGCCGGAGTGAGTTCTAAAGGCAAAACAAAGACAATATAAAGGTTAATGCAAAGATTGATTGACCTGAAAGGACACAATATACAGAGTGTGTGTGTGTATATATAAAAGACAACTCGACACAGCAACAATGCAGTTAAAATCATCTGTATTATCGGTAGTACACTACACAAGTTATCTAGACACAGCACCACAGGATTTACTTCATGCAGGTAAAATTGTCTGTACATCATGGCAACGTTTCGGGGATACTCACAGTTCCCTTTATCAGGCAACAAATGGTAAGTAAATCACAAACAGGGGCTTTACAATATCAATGTGTAGGCAATACAGGAAATGACATACATGATTCAAGTCCCTCCCTTCAAAGAACATACATACCCTGAAACCTGTATAATAAAGAGAAGTATACCTGTATATTAAAGGACAACAATATCAAAAAAAATAACATCACCCCCATTACATTCCCACACTTCCAGCAGCTGAAATTCGCTTCCTCTCATTACAACTGTGCTGCCTTCCTTTAGATATCACACAGCAAGATGAGTGCTAGTCAAAAGCTCCGCCTCCCTGACGGACCAGAGCCATGGTTACATAACACTGTCATTGCTGGTGAGAATGTCTCTATATACCTCTCCCCTCCTCTGCCAATCAAACAACTTGAAATGTCCTGTTGCTAGGATACAGCCTACTAATCAAGCTGATCAAGGTGGTGGAGGAGTGTTTTTTCTCACATGCTACTTTGAGTGACAGTTTAGAGGCAGACGAATTGTTACGCCCCCTTCACAGCATGGCTAATAGAAGGCAGAGAGAGGCTCGAAATCAGGAAAAAATGTATGGGGAGGTCTGCATACATTTACTCTTTTGAAGCATTGAGGAACACAGTTATCCTTTAAAGACCATACCTAGTCTAAGTTAATGGACCTGGATCCACTTATAAGAATAATATATAAAAGTCTCATTTTACCCTTGGGACACATAGAATTCAATCTGTGTATCTACCAGACCTCTCTGGTGTAATTTCAAAGCCTGATCACCCCCTCAGGTGACCGTACAAGTTCCAACATCATGAATTTAGTTCAGTATCTAAATGCCCCTTCTCCATAAAGTGCTTAGAAACAAGAACTTTATCATCTCTCAATCTAATACTGGACCTGAGCTATAAATTGTGTGATTTTATAGACTGTGTGGTCTTGTCTATATAGAGGAGTCCACATGGGAACCACAAAGTACACTACATATCTACTTTCACATATAGTGGCCCCTAAGCTTAAAATTCTCCAGTGTTTTGTGCTGCTTATGGCTTCCTCTCCTGCAAGGTCTCCGTCTTAAAAATACTGAGTTTTACCGGGTCTCCACGCCATTGCCGCAACGCACTGCACAATCACACTGCGCTCCCAAACAATTTGCTTGGTTTTTAAGTGTAGCAGTAGATGTGGTATACTTGGATTTTGCAACAATGCCAGGTAGCAACATCTAGAGCTAGCAAGATATTTCGTATTATAAGGGAATAGATTCAAGAGATAAAATGTTATTCTCCCTCTTACAGGCACTGGAACATTTTGATCATGCAGTTCAGTTTTGGAATCCCATATACAAAAGGGACATCTTAGAAATAAAAGGAGTTCTAAATTAATAAGGGGAATGGAGGGGCTTGACTATGCAGACAGATTAGACAAGTTAGGGCTGTTTACATTGGAGAAGCGATATTTGCGTGGGTTTGATCACTTTATACAAATATATTAATGGGCCATATAACAAGGACACATGGACATCCTTTCAAGGGACACTATACTGAGAAATTTACTTTGCCTCATCTTAATCTATAATTGAATACATGTAAGTAGCACTTACTCTGATTTCGTGTGTTGCTGCATGCCTTCAATCCAGCACACATTTTGTTTAGGAGCATATCCCCCCTCCCTTTTTTTAACCACTCCCACTTACATCCAACCTGACTTTTCCCCAACGAACCAACTGTCAAGCCTGCACACGCACACAGCATTCCAACTGTCAAATCTCTTGTCACCATTCCACTACGAAAAACTACTCCAGAAGATATTATTTTTGAGAGCAAGGAACTAATTGACAGCTGAAATATAAGAAGTTTTAGATTGAATTCTGAAGAATAGGAGGCAGATCAACAAAAAAAATGATACAGTGTGGGTTGGGAAGAATTATAGTTCCCAGTTATGGCCAATTTAAATAACCTATTTTTCGGTATAGATTCCCTTTAAGATTGGAAGAAAAAGTTTCATTCAGGTTAGGAAAGGTTTCTTTACAGTGAGAACGGTGACACTGTGGAACTGTTCTTCCAGCAGATTGTGGTAATGGCAAGTTCATTAAATAGCTTTAAAAAGGCCTGGATAAGTTTCTAAAACTAAAACATATTGAGAATTCCTGGTATTAATACATATACTGTAGTTCTATTTGGTAACAGGGATACTATTAATATTGAAATTACTGGTATTAATACATACTGTAGTTCTGGTTGGTACAGGGATACTATATAATATTTAGAATTGCTGGTATTAAACATATCTGTGTTCTGGTTGGTACGGGGGATACTATATAATAATGAGAATTACTGGTATTAATACATATACTGCAGTTACTGGTTGGTACAGGGTACTATATAATATTGATATTACGGTATTAATACATATACTGTAGTTCTGGTTGGTACGGGATACTAGATAATATGGAGAATTACTGGTATTAATACATACACTGTAGTTCTGGTTGGTACGGGGATAATAATAATTTGAGAATTACTGGTATTAATACATATACTGTAGTTCTGGTTGATACAGGGATACTATAATAATATTGAGAATTACTGGTATTAATAACATACTATAGTTCTGGTTGGTACAGGGATACTATATAAAATTAAGAATTACTGTATTAATACATATACTGTAGTTCTGGTTGGTACGGGGATACTATATAAAAATTGAGAATACTGATATTAATACATAT
This sequence comes from Hymenochirus boettgeri, assembly GCA_019447015.1. NCBI lineage: Eukaryota > Metazoa > Chordata > Amphibia > Anura > Pipidae > Hymenochirus > Hymenochirus boettgeri. The sequence goes on along the minus strand of JAACNH010001682.1, from coordinate 28,470 downwards.
ACTGTAGTTCTGGGTTGTACGGGATACATTATATAATTGAGAATTACTGATATTAATACTATACTGTAGTTCTGGTTTGGTACAGGGATACTATATAATATGAGAATTACTGGTATTAATACATATACTGTAGTTCTGGTTGGTACAGGGATACTATATATACTGAGAATTACTGGTATTATACATATACTGTAGTTCTGGTTGGTACAGGGATACTATATATTGAGAATTCCCCCGGACTCTATGTTCTACGGACTAGCGGAATTTGAAGCGATTGGAGGGACACACGGAACATATTGCTACAATTTCAATATATGTTGCGGTTCTTTGCGGATTGTTATTACTTGTAAGATAGACAAACACGTGGTATGTATAGAAGATAACCGATTCTTGTCAAAACTTACCTGCATCAATTACAACGAAGCCTTGGTCTTTTGGGATGGGTGAGATCGCCCCTGTGTAGTTAACGTTTTTTGATGTATTAACATTGGATTTCTGGTTTTCAGTTTGTTTTCAGATTTGGCAGCTTTTATTAACTCTTAAAGTGTCTCCATTACTTACCTGTTGGAATTATATTATTTTCTTCCGCTGACCTAGGGTGTGACTTTTAGTATTTTATATCTAACATGTTTTTTTTGGAGTATTGGGGTTTGATGTATGTTAGGTTTACGTATTTAGAATAAATAAGGCTCTGATTGTACTCACCGCATCCTGATGATGTTTAGTCAAAAAGCACCACTTTGTCATAGACGTTATATTATGTATTCAACAGGTGAGTGCCCTAATATCTATATGATGGGGTGGTGCAATGTGGACGTGGTTCTTATACCTAGCTTTCCTGATATATGGAGGTCCCTGACCCCTTGACTGCGTATATGGAGGTCCCTGACCCCGTGCGTATATGGGGGTCCCTGACCCCTTACGTTATATGGGAGGGACCCGACCACTTGATGTTATAGGAGGGTCCCCGACCCATTGCTGTTATATGAGGTCCCCGACCCCCGTGTTATATGAGGGTCCCCGACCCTTGGTTATATGGAGGTCACCGGACACCTTGCTGTTACTATGGAGTGGTACGACCCGTGCTGTATATGGAGGTCCCGAACCCTTGTGTTCTAGGAGGCCCGACACCTTGATTTATATGGAGGTCCCCGACCCCTTGCTTGTTATATGGAGGTCCCGACCCCTGCGTTATATGGAGGTCCCCGACCCTTGCTGTTATATGGAGTCCCCGACCATTGTGTTATATGGAGGTACCGAACCTTGCTGTTATATGGAGGTCCCCGGACACCTTGCTGTTTAAGGGAGGGCCCGACCCCTGCTGTTATAGGGAGGTCCGACCCTTGCTGTTATAGGGAGGTCCCGACCCCTTGCTGTTAAGGGACGGTCCCCGACCCCTGCTGTTATAGGGAGGGTCACGGCCCCATGTTGATAGTATTTCTGGCTTGGATGTTGGATATGTATGTCTGTATATGTATGTCTGTATATGACTGTATATGTATGTCTGTAAGTCTGTATATGTCTGATATGTCTGTCTGTATGTGACTGGATGTGACTGTATGTTGACTGTATGGTTGTATGTGTCTGTATATGGACTGTAGTGTCTGTATATGGCTGTATATGGCTGTAAGTATTGTATAGTCGGATATGACTGTAAGGCGTTATGTCTGATAGTCTTATATGTCTTGTGAATGTCTGTATATTGACTGTATATGTCTGTATATGACTTGTAATGACTGTATATGACTGATTATGACGTATGGTATAGGACTGATAGTGACTGTATCTGACTGTATATGTCTGTATATGTCTTATATGTTGTATATGACTGATATGTCTGTATTGTTTTGCCTCCATCTCCTGGCTGTAGTTTGTGGTGGACCTGGGGATGTGGCTCGTTTTTAAACTGCTTTCGTTTGTTCCGCCTATACTTTGCCTGTTGCTCCTATATTCCTCCTCATTGGTGTATCTTCCTTATAATTCTTTTTCCCCTACCTCTCTGCCCCGATAGCCTGTGGGTTCCCTTGAATGTGGTGCAATCTTGATCTAGTTGATTCCTATACCGATTCCTGGTCTTGCGTTTGCATTGTTTGCCGCCTGTCCTGACCTCTGCATGACTCCGACTGACTGACCCTCTTGTACCTAATCTTCGCTAACACTGACCATATGTGTTTCGACCCTAAGGGTTCCCGACTTCCCAAAATCAATCTTGAATATGATTTCTGAAACATTTGAGCGTATAGTTCCTCTCTTAAGTCCTATAGCGTCCCCATTTGTAAAGAATGGGTTAATGGGTGGTTGTGTTATAATGGTCAGGGTGTGTGTCAGATTTTTCAGACCTTTCCTTCTGTCTAGTAAGTCTATTGTGTTCACACGGAAACATTTGCCATACATAAGTACACATTTGCCATAGCATACGTTAAATTATTTATATATAATATCTACTCCTATTATTTTAAACTGCCGGGTAAATTTCTCAAGGCTATTAATAGCAAGTTGTTACTAAGGATGGGAGGATAGTGTGTTCTTGGGCCAATAATGTCTGTCTGTGTTTGGATTTTCACCCCCCAGAACCTTAAGGCAAGTTTGAAAAACTAGTTAATCCTTTAACATCCTTACGCGCTACCAATTCTAATAACCATGACAGTTCATTTAGTTGGTTATCACAGTGTCTTGCTTTCTGACCCAAAAGAATGGTATTAGCTTTATATACTTATATCAAAAATAGATATATACAGTAAATCTTACAAAAGTCGTAAATTTAAGCCGAAGTTCGTTTAATTGGCGATCGTTCAGTCATAGCATTACCATAATGGTATAAAACTGCTGCCAATGGTATTGTATGGGGAATGAAATATTTCTACCATCGTTATTGTTTAAATGTATGATCTTTAATCGTAATTTTTGCTAACTATCGTAAATAATGATGCAAACCGGACCAGAAATGAACATCATTAAAACCGACCGTTAAAGACACAAGTATCACTAAGAAAACTCTAGAGCACCTTTATAAAAATAGGCCAGGTATGAGGCACTAACACAGATAACCATGATACTGTATGAAAGGTACAGACAGATACCATTGATACTGTATGAGGTATTAGCACAGATTCGGAATATACGTTGGGCATAGCAGATTACCATGATACTGTATGAGGCACTAGCACAGATACCATGACACTGTATGAGCACTAACACAGATACCATGAAATGTATGAGGCACTAACAAGATACCCGGATACTATGTATGAGGCACTAAACCACAGATACCATGATACTGTATGGGCACTAACACAGTTACCCTGTACTGTTTGAGGCCCACGAACCAGGATACCTGATAACACAGATACCATGATACTGTATGAGGCACTAACACAGAAACATGATACTGATGAGGCACTAACACAGATACCATGATACTGTATGCGGCACTAACACAGAGACCATGATACTGTATGAGGCACTAACCACAGATACATGATACTTTGTTCGTGAGGGCATAAAACACAGATACCATGATACTGTATGAGGCACTAACACCAGATACCATGATACTGTAGAGGGCACTAACACAGATACCATGAATGTATGAGGCACTAACACAGCTACATTGATACTGTATTGAGGCATAAACACAGATACCATATACTGATGAGGCACTAAACAGAACCATGATAATGTATGAGCACTTAACACAGATACATGATACGTATGAGGCTACTAACCACAGATACCATGGGATTACTTGTTGATTGGTTTAAGGGAGGCACTAACACAGATACATGATCGGTATGAGGCATAGCCACAGATACCATGATAATGAGGAGGCACTAGCACAGATACCAGATAGGTATGAGGCACTAGCACAGATACCATGATACTGTATGAAGGCACTAGCACAGATACCATGATACTGTATGAGGCCCTAGCACAGGATACCATGATACTTGTGAGGCACTAGACACAGATACCATGATACGTGTGAGGCACTTAGCACAGAGTCTGTAATACTACGTTGGGCATAGCAGATTCCGTAATCTACATTGGGACAGCACAGATACCATGATACTGTATGAGGGTACTAGCAACAGATACCAGTACTTATGAGGCACTAGGCACAATTCTGTAATATTACGTGGGGCATAGCAGGAACCATGATACTGGATGAGGCACTAGAAAAAGAGACCATGATACTGTTTGGATGAGACAACTAGCACAGATTCTGTAAGACTACGTTGGGCCACAAGCAGATTCCATGATGTACATGTATGAGGCACTAGCAGCATTCCGTATCACATTGGGCACTAACACAGATACCATGCTACTGTATAGGCACTAGCAGCAATTCTTGTAATACAACGTGGGGCACTACCCATAGCTACCATGATCCTTGAGGCACTAGGCACAGGATTCGGTAAATACTCGTTGGGCACTAGCACAGATACCATGATTACGTATGAGGCACTAGCACATATCGTAATACTACGTTGGGGCACTGCCACAGATACCCATTGATACTGTATGCGGCAATAGCACAGATTCTGTAATCCTCGTTGGGCCACTAGAACAGATACCATGATACTGTATGAGGCACTAGCACGGCTACAATGATACTGTATGAGGCACTAGCACAGATTTGTAAATACTACGTTGGGCCACTTAGCAAGATACAATGATATTGTATGAGGCACTAGCACGATTACCATGATACTGATGGAGGCACTAGACACAGATTCTGTAATCTACGTTGGGCCACTAGCACGGCTACCTGCTACTGTATATGAGACTAGCACAGATACCATGATACTGAATGAGGCAAGTGCAGAAATTCTGTATTCCTACGTTGGGACTAGCAGGGATACCATGATATGTATGACGGTCACTAGCACAGCTCTGTCAATCCTAGTTGGGCACTAGCAACAGATACCATGACCTGTAGAGGCAAAAGACAGATACCCAGATACACTGTATGAGGAACAGCACAGATTCGGATCCTACGTTGGGCAATAGACAGGATTACCATGAGACTGTATGAGCACTAGCACAGCACCATATCATGGTATCGAGGCTAGTGCCCAATTTAGGTACAGAATGGCTAGTGCCTCATTACAGATCATGGTATCGTGCTAGTGCCCATACGTGAGTATTACCAGGATATGGCTATTGCCTAATAACAGTTATCATGGTATCTGTGTAGTGCCCACGTGGATTTACCAGAATCTGTGCTAGTGCCCATACAGTATCATGGTATCTGTGCTAGTGCCCAACGTAGTATTACAGAATTGTGGATAGTTGCATCATAAAGTATCATGGTTATCTGTGCTAGCTGCCCAACGTAGTATTACAGAATATGGGATAGGCCTCATACAGTTCATGGTCATCCGTGCTAGGCCTCATACAGTGATTAATGTCTGAGGCACTAGCACATTTCAGATACAGATACTGTATGGCCATAGCCAGATACATGATACGTATGAGGCACTAGCAAAATACCATAAACGGGTAATAGGCACTAGCACAGATACCATTATACTGTAGAGGACTAGCACAGATTCTGTAATCCTACTTTGGGCAAAAACCGGATTACCCCAGATTACTGTATGAGGAATAGACACAGATACCATGCATGTATGAGGCACATCACATTCGGTACTCCTACATTGGGCACTAGCAACAGATACCCTTGATATGTGAGGCACTAGCACAGATACCATGATATGTATGAGGCAACTAAACAGATTATGTAATCCTACGTTGGGCGCTAGCAAAGATACCCATGATAATGTATGAGGCACCAGCACAGATTCTGTAATCCTACTGTTGGGCCTAGCACAAGATACCAGGAACTGTATGAGGCACAAGCACAGATTCTGTACCTACGTGGGGCACTTAGCACAGATTCTGTAATCCTACGTTGGCCCACCCCCCCCCCCCCACTAGCCACAGATACCATTGATAGTATGGAGGCACTAGCACAGATTCTTAATCCAGTGGGCCACTTAGCACAAGATACCATGATACTGTATGAATCGGCACTAGCACACAGATACCATGCTATGTATGAGGCACTAGCACAGATTACAATGATACTGTAGAGCATAGCCCAGATACCAGTGATATTGTTATGAGGCACTAGCACAGATTACCATGATCCGTATGAGGCACTAGCACAGATACCAGATACTGTATGGGCATAGCACAGATACAATGATACTGTATGAGGCATAGCACAGATACCATGATACTGTATGAGGCACTAGCACAGACTGTTAATCCTACGTGGGAACAGCACAGATTACAATGATACTGATGAGGCACTAGCACGGATACCATGATACTGTATGGAGGCACTAGCAAAGGATTACCATGCATATGTATAAGGCACTAGCACAGATACCATGCTACTGTATGAGGCCATAGCAGTCAGATATGCACGAGGGGCACTTTTAGCATCAAAAGAGAAATAAACATAAAACAAACATAAGCTAATGAAATTTCAGAACCTGCACAATGATGATAAAAAAGGAACTACAAGCAGGGGGCAGAGTAGAGCATGCAATCAATATTGCATAGAAATCCCCACTTGTTACCCTTCTTAGAAGTTATCCAATCAATACGCTTTATATTCCAGTAGTTCCCATTCAGTCCCTCTGCTCTGATCGGAAGGCATGAAGCCAGGTAATGGCAAGAACTGTCACCCATAGTGAGGATCAACATTCTATCGAGACAGTAAAACACATTTTATAATCCAACTATTTTGAGTATTACTAAATCTATATAATTAAAACCCTAAACTGAGTACCGTATATACTCGAGTATAAGCCGAGGTTTTAGGTTAAAAATTTAACTAAAAAACTTGACTCGGCTTTATACTCGAAGTCAGAAGAATACCGTCAATCAGAGGCAGCAGCGAGTCCGGGCCGGCAGTTCCCAGTAGTTCTTCGCGGTTTGCGCCGATGACGTCATCACGCACGCTGGCGGGATGACGTCATCGCGCAGCCGTGAAGCAGTAATGGGAAATGCGGCCTGGAACCGCGGCGCCTCTGGATTGTTCAGTATGAGTAGGAAGATGAAGACCAGGGTACGGGTAAGTGGCTGGGAGGGGACTGGGGGGACAGTATGCCATGCCTGTTACGTATGCTCACAAAAAAAAAGGTTAGGACTCCTTTCAGCAGAATGACATCTGGGAACTGTCCCCCTTTCTATAACCGCCATGCACTTGGAGAGATTCCAGACTGAAAACAATGGTCCATTTCTGATGATCTTGCAGGTTTGAAAATGATCAGAAATCTGGAAATCCCAAGATTCAGGACTTTGACTTTCTCATTGGATTATGGGATGTTGGTGTGTACAGATTTCATTAGGACAATAATGGTTGTTAGAGGTTGGTATTAAAGCAGCCCTGGGGGGAGGGGCTGGGTGGGTGGTTACTGGGGGGAGGGCTGGGGGGGCAGTATGGCCATGCAGACACCCACATACCTTTTACTATAGTGGTTGGAAACACAACTCCCAGCAACTGAGCATGCTGGGAGGTTGTCGTTTTCCAAAATCTACAGGGAAAGGTATTAGGGTACTGGATACCCTCGGCTTATACGCGGGTCAATCATCTGTTCTAATTTTGAGGCAAAAATGGGTTGCCTCGGCTTATACTCGAGTCGGCTTATACTCGAGTATATACGGATGTGAAGCAGGTGGTGTTATCTTTGCTCTGGCCAATGTCATGCGTGGACTGTTACTTATAGGTGCCGAATGGGGGTTTTTTACCCCTGCACATGGGCAATCGTTGTGCGTGCACGGGAGGAGATGTCTGCGGTCTGTTCTACTAACGGGCTTCTAACTGTCTTGTGTATATTAATAGGCAGGCAGCTTATAGCTATGTATATAAAGAATAGCACTCACATACTGTAACTCATGAGGGATATTAGGGAACTTGGTACCATGTATGTATTATAAGGACACCAGGGTGTGTTATACAGGGAACTTGTGGTACCATCATGGATTTAAGGGATAATGTATCCCTACTGTAAATATTAAGGAATATTTAGGAAGTCACTGAGGACTTCGTGTCGAATAAAGGTTACAAGGACACAAGACTGAGTTATACAGGGAACTATGGGTACCACTCATGTCTTATAAGGGATAATATCCTATATGTAATTATAAGGATATTAGAAGTCCACTGAGGAGTTCTGTGCCCATTATAAAGGTACCCCCCCCCCCCCAAGGACACAGATGAGTTTAAGGGAACTATGGTACCACTCATGTATTATAAGGATAATGTAGCCCCTATGTAATATATAAGGATATTCCAGTCTTGAAGAGTTCTGTGTCCCAAATAAAGGTACAAGGGACACAGACTTATACAAAGAGTTATACAATAATACATGCATTATGACCAATATTAAGGTTAGGTGGCAAGCATGCAGGTGTATGGCCAGCATATAGTTGTTGGCCAGCATTATAGTTGTATGGCCAGCATTTAAGGGTATGAGCCAGCACTCAAAGTTGTATGACGCATGACGTTGTTAGGCCAGCATTATAGTTGTATATGACCAATATTAAACAGGTTGGGTGTTATATGGCCCAGGCATTATAGTGTATGGCCAGCATTAAAAGGGTATGGCCAGCATTATGGAATCGGACCATGATATAGGGTCATTAATATAGGGAATCGTGACCATGATATAGTGTCATTTAATTAATATAGGGACTCGTGACCCTGATATAGTGTATTTATTTTAATTATAGGAATAGTGGACCATGATTATAGTGTCATTTAATATAGGGACTGTGACCATGAATAGTGTCATGTCATATAGGGAATATGACCATGATAACGTGTCATTTAATAAGGGATAGTGATCAGGAGATTAGTGTCATTTAATTAGGATAAGACCATGAATAGTGTCATTTAATCTAGGAATAGTACCATGATATAGTGTCATTAATATAGGAATAGTGACCATGATATAGGTATTCATAAGGGAATAGGGACCATGAATATAGTGTCAGTTAATAGAGGGAATGGACCATGAATAGTGTCATTTCATATAGGGAATAGTGGACCATGATTAGTGTCATTTATATAAGGAATAGGACCATGTGATGTGTCACGTAATATAGACATAGTGACCATGATATAGTGTCATTTAATATAGGGCATCCGTGATCATGATATAGTGTCATTTAAGATAAGGAATAGTGATCATGAATAATGTCATTTAATATAGGGAATAGTGACCATGGGCTATAGTGTCATTGTAAGGGAATAGTGATCATGTATTGGTGTCATTTAATAAGGGAAATCTTGTGACCATGATATTAGTGTCATTAATATAGGGAATTAGTGGACAGATATAGTGTCATTTAATATAGGGAATACTGATCATGATATAGCATCATTTATCTAGGGAATAGTGAACAGGCTTATAGCGTCATTGAGATAGGAATCGTGACCATGAATTTAGGTATTTAATATAGGAATAGTGACCATGATATAGTGTCATTTCATCTCGGGGGAATAGGACCTTGAAATAGTGTCATTTCATATAGGGAATAGTGACCCCATGATATAGGGTCATTAATATAGGGAATAGTGACCAGATATAGGTCATTTAATAGAGGGAAAGTGACCATGATTCGTACATTAATATGGGCCTATATGCTAAGGTATAGGTACTTTAATAGGGAATCTGATCTATATATAGTGTCATTTCTAATAGGGAATAGGGACCATTGAATTAGTTGGTCATTTAATATAGGGACCAGTGATCAGGATTATGTGTCATTTAATAAGGAATAGTGGACCATGATATAGTGTGCATTGAGTATCGGGAATAGGACCATGATAAGTCATTAATATAGGGAATAGTGATCATGGGATATGTGTCATTTTATAAGGGAATAGTGACCAATGATATATGTCATTTAATGATAGGGAACTTAGTGACCATGATATAGTGTCATTTAATATAGGGAATAGTGACCATTTGATATAGTCAGGAAATATAGGGAAAGAATCCGGATATAGGGTATTTAATATAGGGAATAGCTCAGGATTTTAGTGGCATTTAATAATAGGGAATAGTGACCATGATATAGTGTCATTTAATATAGGGAACGTAACCATGATATAGTGTCATTTAATTATAGGGAACAGTAAACATGAGATAGTGTCCATTTACTATAAGGGAATATAACCTGATATAGTGTCATTTAATAAGGGAACCGGGACCATGATATAGTGTCATTTAATATAGGAACAGTGACCATGAATAGTGTCATTTAATATATAGGAATAGTGACCATGATATAGGGTCAGTTGATATAGTAATAGTGACCATGATATAGTGTAATTTAATTATAGGGAAAACAGTGACAATGATATAGGGTCATTTAATATAGGAAATAGTGCTCATGGATATAGTTGCCATTTAAATAGGGAATAGTGATCAGGATATAGTGTCATTTAATATAGAATAGTACCATGATATAGTGTCATTAATAAGGGACAGTGACCATGAGATAGTGTCATTTAATTAGGGAATATGACCATGATATAGGGGTCATTTAATATAGGGAATAGTGACATGATATAGGGTATTGAATAAGGGAATAGTGACCATGATATAGTGTCATTTAAATGAGGAATAGTGGGCCCATGATATAGTGTCATAATATAGGGAATAGGGCCATGTATTATCGTGTCATTGAAATTAGGAATAGTGGACCCTTGATATAGTGTAATTTACTTATGGGGAATAGTGACCATGATATAGTGTCATTTAATATAGGGCAATAGTGACCAGACTATAGTGTCAATTTAATATAGGAATAGTGACAATTTATAGCTGTCATTTAATATAGGGAATAGACCATGATATAGTGTAATTTCATTGAACTAGGAATAGTGACCCATGATATAGTGTCATTTTAATATAGGGCATAGTGACCATGATTTAGTGTCAGTTATATAGTGATAGTGACCATGATATTATGTGTCATTTAAGATAGGGAATAGTGACCATGATAAGTGTCATTTAATATAGGAATAGGACCATGATATGTGTCATTTAATAAGGGGAATAGTGACCACATATAGTGTATATTAATATAGGGAACAGTGACCACGATATAGTGTATTAATATAGGGAACGTGACAAGATATGTGTCATTAATATAGGGAACAGTGACCCGTGATATAGTGCATGTAATGACAGGGAATAGTGACACGATATAGGTCATTAATATAGGGAATATTGACCCGATATAGTGTCATTTAATATAGGGAATAGGACCGTGATATAGTGTCATTTAAATAGGACAGGACCGTGATTATAAGGTAATTTAATATAGGGAATAGTGGCCCATGATATAGTTATAGGTATTTAATATAGGGAATAGTGGCCATGATATAGTGTCATAATATAGGGAATAGTTGACCATGATATAGGGTCATTTATTAGGGGAATATGGCCATGATATAGTGTCATTTAATATAGGGAATAGTGTCATGATATAGTTTCATTTATGCATAGGGAACAGTGACCATGATAGTGTCATTTAAGATAGGGAACAGTGACCATGATATTATAGTGCATTAATATAGGGAACTAGTGACCCATGATATAGGTCATTAATATAGGGAACAGTGACCATGGTCTAGTGTCATTTAATATAGGGAAACAGGGTGGAATAGTGACCCATGATATAGGTCCTGTAATATAGGATAGTGACCAGATATTTAGGTTCATTAATATAGGGACTAGGACCATGATATAGGGTCATTAATAGTAGGGAATAGGGACCATGAATAGTGTCATTTAATATAGGAGAATAGGACCCATGATTAAGTGTCATTTAATAGGGAAAGTTAGAGTGACCATGGTTAGTGTCATTTTAATATAAGGAATAGTGACCATGATATGTGTCATTTAATATAGGGAATAGTGATATGATATTAGTGTCATTTTATATAGGGAATAGTGACCATGGTATAGTGTCATTTAATATAGGAATAGAATAGGGACCAGGGTATAGTGTATTTACTATAAGGATAGTGACATGGTATCAGTGTCATTTATATAGGGAACAGTGACATGATAAGGTCATTTAATATAGGAATTAGTGACCATGGTTTATAGGGTCATTACTATAGGGAATAGTGACATGTGATAGTGTCATTTAAATAGGAATAGTGACCATGACTATAGTGTCATTTAATACAGGTTGCAAAAAATAAAAGTGCACTGGGTTAACAAAAACTTTTAACTTTAGAAAAGATCATTTATGCTGTTAAAGGAATCACTCCTGCTCATTAGACTGGGGCTGTTTTTAGGTAAGGATTACTTAAAGATATGGGAATGAGTTTTAAAGGGTCGTAACTATTACATTATAACTTATCTTTAGGGAACAAGTGTAAAAAATGTGTTCCACTCCTGCCTGGCTTAATGCCCAGGTAAAAAGAGAAATGGAAACAAAGAAAATTGCTTTAAAAATGTTGAAATCCAAGGAAACCGAACAGGTTTACAGGTATAAAAAGTATAAAAGCTGTAACAAGGAGTGCAAGAAAGCAATTAAACTAGCTAAAATAGGAAAATTGAAATACGGATAGCAGAACAAAGAAGTTAACCACAAAATGGTTTATTTAAGTAATCATAGTAAAAAAGATGAGGGAAAGAAAATGTGGGACTGTTAAATAATTGGGGCATGAATCCTGTCTTAAAGCGGGACTGTAATAATACGAAGGGTTATAACAATGGGGGGGGGGTATTCACTCTGGTATCACTATAGAGAATCTCGCCTTATAGCGGGGGACTGTAATAATATGAAGGGTATAAATGCGGAGATTCTTCTGTATACAATAGAGGAATCTAGTCCTTATAGCGGGTACTATAATAATAATGAAGGGTATTAAATGAGGAATATTCATCTGATACACTTAGGATCACAGTCCCCTTATAGCGGGGACTGTAATAATATGAAGGATTAAATATTTTTATTATATAAATGAGGAATATTACTCTGTATACACTATGAGAATCCTAGTCCTATAGCAGGACTGTAATAATATGAAGGGATAAATGAGGAACAACATTCACTCTGTAGTCATATAGAGAATCCTAGTCCTTATAGCGGGGGACTGTAATAATCATGAGGCGTATAAATAAGGAAAGTCACTCTGTATACACTATAGAGAATCCTAGCTTGTAAGCGGGGACGAGGAAGACTGAATAATATGAAGGGTATTATAAAGGGGGATTTATTCACTCTGTATACACTATTAGAGAATCCTAGTCCTATAGCAGGGACTGTAACAATATGAAGGGTATAAATGAGGGATTTCACTTGTTACACTATAGAGAATCCTAGTCCTTATAGCGGGGACTGTAACAATACGAAGGGTATAAATGAGGAATCTTCACTGGTAATACAGTATAAAGAATCCTAGTCCTTATAGCGGGGACTGTAATAATTGACGGCGTATAAAGAGGAATATTCACTCTGTATACACTCTAGAGAATCCTAGTCCTTATAGCGGGGACTGTCATTAATATGAAGGGTATAATATGAGGAATATCATTCGTATTACCCTATAGAGAATCCTAAGTCCTATAGCGGGGACTGTAATCATATGAAGGGTATGAAATGAGGAATACACTCTGTAGTACACTATAGAGAATCCTAGTCTTATAGCAGGACTGTAATAATATGAAGGGTATAAATGAGGCACATTCACTCTGTATTCACTATAGAGAACCTAGTCCTTATACGGGGCTGTAATAATATGAGTAGGTTTATTAAAAAGACATATTGCACTCTGGCGACACTATAGAGAATCCTAGCCTTTAAGATGGACGTTATACTATGAAGGGTATAAATGGGGGGGATATTCACTCTGTATACACTATAGGAGGACTCCTAGTCCTTTACTGCGGGATGTAACATATGAAAGGGTTATACAATGAGGATATATATTCACTCTGTATACACTATGAGATTCTAGTCCTATAGCAGGGGAATTGTAAAATATGAAAGGGATATAAATGAGGGATATTCACTCGTATCACTTATAAAGAATCCTGTCCTTAATGCGGGGATGTAATCCTATAGACCGGGTATATATAAATGAGGAATATTCACTGTTATACACTCGTAAGAATCCTGTCATTATAGGGGGACTGTTAATAATATGAAGGGTAATAATGAGGAATATTCACTCGTATACGCTATAGAAATCTAGGTCTGATAGCCAGGACTGTAATATATGAAGGGTATAAATAGGAATATCACTCTGTATTATCATAAGAGAATCCTAGTCCTTATAGAAGGGACTGTAATAATATGAAGGGTAATAAATGAGGAATATTCACTTTATACCACTATAGAGAAATCTAATCCTGATAAGCGGGGACTGTAATAATAGGAAGGGGTTCTAAATAAAAGAAATTCATCTTTCTTTTCCCCGGGATGACAGAGGATGTGATCGTATGGAAAACAATAAGAATTATAGTCAATATAATAAAGCCCCAGGACAGAGGAATGCAATACACCTCGGCTTTTTAAAGAGTTTAGTTCAATTTATCTATGATCATCTGTCTCCTAATTTTTTGATTTACTTGGTCTGGGAGGTGCCTCGGGAGACTGAAAAAAGACACTATGTAATACCAATATTCATAACGTGGTCATTCCCAACCTGGAAATATAGACCGTAACCCTAACATCAGTGGTAGGAGATAGCAGAGAACGTGTAATGGGATAATTTTGGACTTTTGCTCGAGAACTGATCTTTACGTTGTAGTCAGCATGGATTGATGGAAATATATAAGTTATAATATAAACTTGCTTGGATTTTATGGTTTTATGAAGAAGTGAGTAAGAAGTAAGATCAGGTACAGCGGTTGGATGTGATATATTTGGATTTTATGATGATGAAGTGGAGTAAGAAGTTAGATTCAGGTACAGAGGTGGATGTGATATATTTGGATTTATGATGAAGTGCGTAAGAAAAGTTGGCTTCAGGCACAGGCGCAGTGGATGTTGATATATTGGATTATGATGGAAGTGAGTAAGAAGTCTAGATTCAGCAAAGCGGTGGATGGATGCTGATATATGGATTTTATGATGAAGTGAGTAAGAAGTTAGATTCAGGTACGCGGCTGGATGTGATATATTGGATTTTATGATGAAGTGAGGAGAAGTTAGATTCAGGTACAGCGGTGGATGGTGGTTGGATGTGATATATTGGATTTTATGATGAAGAGATAAGAAAGAGTTAGATCAGGCACAGCAGGAGTGGAGTTGATAATTGGAGTTTATGATGAAGTGAGTAAGGAAGTTAGCTTCAGGACAGAGGTGGATGTGATAGGTGGATGTGAAATTTGGAATTTTTATGATGAAGGGAGTAAGAAGTTAGTAAGAAGTAGAGTCAGGGGACAGCGGTGGATGTGATATATTTGGATTTTCTGATGAAGGGCGGTAAGAAGTTAGTTCGGTACAGCAGGGGATGTGATATATTGGAATTTTATGATGAAGTGAGTAAGAAGTTAGATTCAGGTACAGCGGGGGATGGGGATGTGAATATTTGGATTTTATGATGAAGTGAGTAAAGAATGAAGTTAGGTAAGAAAGAAGTTAGATTCAGGTACAGCGGTGGGTGGATGTGGTATATGGATATGATGAAGCGAGTGAGAAGTTGATTCAGGTCAACGGTGGAGTGATATATTTGGATTTTATGATGGAAGCGAGTAAGAAAGTAGCTTCAGGTACAGCGGTGGAGTGAATATTTGGATTTTATGATGAAAGTGATAAGAATGTTAAGTTAGATCAGGTACACGGGGTGGGGTGGAGTGATTATGATATATTTGGATTTTATGATGTGAAGCGAGTAAGACGTTAGATCAGGTACAGCGGTGGATCGTGATAATTGGATTTATGATGAAGTGAGTAAGAAGTTAGATTTCGGTACAGCGGGGATGTGAGATATTTGGGATTTTATGATGAAGTGAGTAAGAAGTTAGATTTAAGGCACAGCATGGGGATGGATGTGATATATTTGGATTGTATGAGGAAGTGAGTAGAAGTTAGATTCAGGTACCAGCGGGGGAGTGATATATTGGGATTTTATGATGAAGTGAGAGTAAGAAGTTTTAGATTCAGGTACATGGTGGATGGATGTGATATATTTGGATTTATGATGAAGCGAGTAAGAAGTTAGATTCAGGTACAGCGGGTGGATGTGAATATTTGGTTTTATGATGAAGTGAGTAAGATCAGTTGATATTGATTCAGGTCATCAGCTGTGGAGTGGGTATATTTGGATTTATGTGAAAGCTTTTGATACGTGCACATCGGCAACTAATGTATAAAGTGAGGACTGTTGCCTAGGAAAGAAAAACATTTGTACATGGATAAAGAACTTGTTATTGGACCGCACAACAGAGAGTGGGGTTAATGGAGCTACATCTATGTGGGTAAAGGGGTACATTAAGTGGGGCCCCTCAGGGTCTGTACTGGGGGCCTACTTCTGTTTAATCTGTTTATAACTGACTTGGAAGGGGCTTGAGAGCAAGGTCTCTGTGTTTGCTGATGACACTAAACATATGACAGAGCTTTGAAACTTCCAATGATGTGCAGTGCCTTGCAAGCAGACCTAGATAGATTATCAAAATGTGCAGGAGAAATGGCAGAGAGAGTCAATGTTGTAAATAAGGTGATTGCATTTGGGATTAATAATGCCTGTGCCCCACTACACCATAAAGAACTATGTTTAAGTGCATCTGTATGGAAAAGAGTTTGGGGGTTCTGTATGATAACAAGACTTAGCTGTTCGCAAACAATGCCAGGTAGAACGGCTTAGAGCTAGCAAGACATTGTATTGTATAAAGGGGGAATAGATTCAAGGGAGAAAATATATTCTACCTCTTTCAAGTCACTGGTCAGGCCCCATTTGGAATATGCGTGCAGTTTGGAATCCCATATACAAAAGGGACATTTGGGGTAAATGGAAGCAGTTCAGAGGCAGGGCCAACTAAATTTACTAAGGGAATGGAGGGGCTGAATATGCAGGCAGATTAGACAAGTATAACTAATTTAATAAAGGAAGGAGGGGCCTGAATAGCAGGCAAGATTAGACAAGTATAACTACATAATATAAGGGAATGACGGGGCTTGACTATGCAGGCAAATTAGACAAGGTTATAACTAAATAATAAGGGGAATGGAGGGCGTGACTGATGCAGCAGATGAGACAAGTTATATAACAGAAATAATTAAAGGGGAATGGAGGGGCTTGACTATGCAGGGGAAGATGTTAGACAAGTTATAACTGAAATGAATAAGGGAAATGGAAGGGGCTGACTATGCAGGCAGATTAGAAAGTTATAACTAAATAATAAAAGGAAATGGAGGGGCTGACTATGCAGGCAGATTAGACAAGTATAACTAATTTAAAAGGTGATGGAGGGGCTTGACTATGCAGGCAGATTAGACAAGTTTATAACTAAAATTAATAAAGGGTGAAGGAGGGCTTGAGAGCAGGAGGATTAGACAAAGTTATAACTAAATAATAAGGGGAATGGAGGGGCTTGCCTATGCAGGCAAGATTAGCAAGTTATAATAATTAATAAGGGGAATGGAGGGGCTTGACTATGCAGGCAGATTAGATAGTTAGGGCTGGTTTTACATGAGACGTTACGTATGGGGACATCGATAACCTTAGTAAATTATTAATGGGGGCCATACGAATGAACTCTCTGGTGCAGTTCACTAAGAGGTCATAGCAGAGGACCCGTGGAAATCGTCCACACGATTAAGGTTCATACCACGTGCATGCACAGGTCCCGAACCCATGACAGAACGACGGTTTTGGGTGATGAACGAACGTTCTGGCCGATATTTGCCCGTGTGTAGAACTAGCGGCCAAAAGTCATTCGTTCGGGATCCGCCAAGCTCGGTAGGTAGGGTAGTGTGCAACGATTCCTGAGCCGAAGTGCGTTTCGGCTTATAACGTGCCCTACACAGGGCAGATTATCGTCCGAAACGTTCATTCTACACATCTGCGTCACGGGTTGGAACGGGTTGGGCACGTGTGTACGAACCTGACAATGTATGCACATATGCATTTCAGTGCAAGGGCGTGTGGATGTGATGCACCTGCTCAGAGGAATTGGGGAGGAGCGTGTGCGAGGTTTGCTGGGTTCTCTCCTGTCTTGATAGTTTATTGGAGGTAGGGGAAAGAGCTCCTTACCTCCCATTCTCAATTTAAACTGAAAATAGGTAAGTCGGATCCTTTAGGATACAAACCAGTAATACATCTTTCCGGTCCAATACACCAGCTTGGTATCATGGACCCCCCATTGTGTCCTACATGTCCAACTTACCAATGGCAGATTTTATTTCCCACCTCTCTTCGATGCTTCTAAGATGAAGCCCAAAATTCTTGCATTGAGGTCCAGGAAACGGCTCTGCGTTCTGAGAGTAGATCAGTTTGAAGAAATCTTTCTCCACTTGGCGGCCGGATGGAGTTCTTAAAGGCACAAACAAAGACAATATAAAGGTTAATGCCCCGCTGAATGGAATAGAGAGCATCGTAGCCTGCCAGACACATCTCCCGAGTGTGTGGATTATATATATCTAAAAGAAAACAAAAAAAAAAGAAAAAAGAGGAGGGCCACACCACAAAAGACCCCTGCCCCAGACCAAGCAGGTCTCATCCCTCTGTCTTATCGGTGGAGTAGTAAGTGATACTTTTAGTGAAATGTAATCCAAAGAGTAGAAGGTCCCCCCTCCCCCGTCTTCTAAGACACAGCACCCAGGATTTACTGCCGCAGGTAAAATTGTCTGTACATTCATAGGCAACGTTTCGGGGATATCACAGTTCCCTTGATCAGGCAAACAAATGGTTAAGTAACTCACAAACAGGGCTTTACAATATCAATGTGTAGGCTAATACAGGAAATGACATACACTGATTCAAGTCCCTCCCTTCAAAGAAGCATACATACCCTGAAACCTGTTATAATAAAGAGGTAATATACTGTATATTAAAGGACAACAATATCAAAAAAAAAAACATCACCCCATTAACATGTCCACATTCCAGAGCTGAAATCCGCTTATTCTAATTTACAACTGTGCTGCCTTCCCTAGAAATTCAGCACAGAAAGATGCGTGCTAAAGTCCGCCTCCCTGACGGACCCAGAGCCATGGACATAACACGTGTCATTGGCTGGAAAGAATGTCTCTTATAACTCGACCCTCCTAGCCAATCAAACAAACTTGAAATGTCCTGTTGCTAGGATACAGCACATAATCAAGCTGATCAAGGGTGGGGTGGGGAGTGTTTCTTCACATGCTAGTTTGAGTGACAGTTAGAGCCGTTAGTAGAAAGGCGTATGTGCAGAATTTGATGAGAGAAAATAGAAAAAACAGCAGCACCTGCATGGGTCACGGTAATAGAAGGCAGAGAGAGGCTCGAATCAGGGGAAAAAAAATGTATGGGAGGTCTGATACATTTACCTCTTTTGAAAGCAGGTGAGGGAAAAACAGGTATCCTTACAGACAATACCTAGTCTAAGTTAAGGGACCTGGATCCATATAAGAACAATATTAAGTAAAAGTTCTCGTTACCCCTGGGGACACATAGAATTCATCTGTGTATCTACAAGACCTCTTGGTGTAAATTCAAGCCTGATACCCCTCTAGGTGTCCCGTACAAAATTCCCAACATCATGAATTGTAAGTTCAGTATCTAAATGCCCGTCTCCATAAAGTGATAGAGAACAAAGAAACTGTATCATCTTCAAATCTAATACTGGTACCTGAGCTAAAATTGCGTGATTTTTTATAGGCGTGTGGTTGGTCTATAAGAGGAGCCACAGGGGGAACCACAAAATGTACACTACATATCTACTTTCAGATGGTTATATGGCCCCTAAGCTAAAACCAAAAAAAAAAAAAAAAAAATTTCTCCAGTGTTTGTGCTGCTTATGGATCTTCTCCTGAGGTCTCCGTCGCGAATAAATACTGAGTTGTACCGGGTCTATCACGCCTGGCCGCAATACGCACTGCACAATCACACGTGCGCTCCCCAAAAAATTTGCTTGGTTTAAGTGTAGAAGAGAGTGGATACTGGGATTTGCAAAACATGCCAAAGGTTTAGCATACCAGTCTGAGAGAATAGTACCCTAGCAAGATATGTCATATAAAGGGAATAGATCAAGAGAGAAAATGTTATCTCCCTCTTTACAATGCAATGGAACATTTGATCATGCAGTTCAGTTTTGAATACCATTATACAAAAGGGACATCCTTAGAACTAAAAGGAAGTTCTAAATAATAAGGGGAATGGAGGGGCTTGACTATGCAGACAGATTAGACAAGTTTTTTAGGGCTGTTTACATGGAGAAGCGACATGTGCGTGTGGGTGTGGGGTTAGATCACTTATACAAATATATTAAGGGGCCCATATAACAGAGGACACATGGATATCCTTTCAAGGACACGGTATACTGAGAAATTTATTTGCCTCAGTCTTAATCATATTGAATACTGTAAGTATCATTACATTGATTGCGTAATGTGTTGCTGCATGCCTTCAATCCAGGACACAAAATTGTGTTAGAGCAGTATCCACCCTCCCTTTTTTTAACCACTCCCACTTACATCCAACCTGACTTTTACCCCAACGATAACACTGTCAAGCCTGCACACAGCATTCCAACTGTCAAATCGCATCCACCATTCCAGCGTACAGTTAAAACTACTCCCAGAAAGACTAGTTTTGGAGCCAAGGAACTAAATGACAGCCTGAAATATAAGAAGTTTTAGATTGAATTATTGAAGAAATACGAGGCAGATCAACAAAAATGATACAGTGGTGGTTGGGAAGATTAAGTTCCCAGTTATGGCCAAATTTAAATAACCTCTATTTTTCGGTTTATAGATTCCCTTTAAGATGGAAGGAAAGAAGTTTCATCTTCAGGTTAGGAAAGGTTTCTTTACGTGAGAACGTGTGACACCGGGGAACGTTCTTCCAGCAGATGTGGGTGGGTAAATGGCACGTTCATAAATAGCTTTAAAAAGCCCTGGATAAGTTTCGAAAAACAAAACATATGAGAATACTGGTATTAAACAGATACTGTAGTTTTCTATTTGGTACAGGATACATATAATATTGAGAATTACTGGTATTAATACAATACTGTAGTTATGGTTGGTACAGGGATACTATATAATATTTAGAATTGCTGGTATTAATACATATACTGTAGTTCTGGTTGTTGTACGGGGATAATATATAATAATGAGATATGGTTATTAATCCATATACGCAGTACTGGTGGACAGGGATACTATATAAATATTGATTAATTACTGGTATTAATAAAATACGGTAGTTCGGTTGGTACGGGGAGACTATATAATGATGAGAATATGGTATTAATACAGACACTGAGTTCTGTTGGACGGGGGACACCTATAATATTGGAATTACTGGTATAATAATATACTGTAGTTCGGTTGTACAGGATACTCTATAATATTGTGAGAATTATGGTTAATTAATACATATACTGTAGTTCTGGTTGTATACAGGTGATACTAGTAATATGCGGGGATATGATAAATACATATACTGTAATTCTGCGTTTGGTACGGGAATACATAAATATTGAGAATATCAATGGTATGAATAATTATACTCGAGTTCTGGTTGATACAGGGATATATATAATTATTGAGAATTACTGGTATTAATAAAACATATACGGTAGTCTGGCTGGTCTACGGTGTTGATACGAATAATATTGAGAAATTACTGGAGTAATACATATACTGTAGTTCTGGTTGGTCTGGGGAGGATGGATACATATAATAGAGAATATGTATTAATACATCTCTGTAGTTGGTTGTACGGGGTACTATAATATTGAGGGGACTACTGGTATTAATACATATACTGTAGTTCTGGTTGGTACGGGGCTTACTATATAGATTGAGAATTACTGGTATTAAACATATACTGCAGATCTGGTTGGTACAGGGTACTATATAAGATTGAGAATACTGGTATTAATACATATACTGATGTCTGGTGGTACAGGGATCTATATAATATTAAGAATTACTGGTATAATACATATACTGTAGTTTTGGTTGTAAGGGGATACTATCTAATATGAGAATTACGGAATTAATCATATACTGTAGATCTGGTTGTACAGGGATTTACTATATAATATTAAGCATTACTGGATTAATACAATACTGTAGTTCTGGTTGTACAGGGAACTATAATACGGAGAATATGATGGTCTAATACATATACTGTAGTTCTGGTTGGTACAGGGTGATACTATATACTATGAGAATCACTGGTATTAATACTTTATACTGTAGTTCTGGTGGTAGGGGATACTATATAAATGAGAATTACTGGTATTGAATACATCTACTGTATTTCTTGGTTGGTAGGGATGGATACTATATATATTGGAGAATATTGATTACTACATACTGTTTAGTGGTGTACGGGGATGTAACTATTAAATACTGAGGAATACTTGGTATTAATGTTTACATATATGTAGTTCTGGGTGGTCCAGGGATACTATATATTATTGAGAATTACTGGGATGCCTACTTATACTGTAGTTGGGGTAACCAGGGGGGGATACTATATAATATTGAGACTTACTGGATCATACAAAATTGTAGTTCTGGTTGGTACGGGGATACTATATAATATTGAGAATACTGGTATTAAAACATATACTGTAGTTCTGGTGTAGCAAACATCTATAATACTTATATGGAACTAGCACACATAGTTAATACTATATGGGCATAGCAAACATAGTAAAACTATTATTGGGAACTAGCAGACGAGACTATAATACTATATGGAACTAGCACCCCATAGTGATAATACTATTATGGGAACTAGCACACACAGTATAACACTATATGGGAAACTAGCACACATAGGATAATACTATTAGAGAACGAGCCACACCATAGTATAATACTATTATGGGAACTAGCACACCTAGTCTAAACTCATATGGAACTAGGCACACAAGATAATACTATAAGGCAACTACACGATACTACAAATACTATAGGGAACTATCAACATAGTATAATTACAATTATAGGAACTAGCACAGATACTAAATACTATATGGGAACTAGCCACACACAGTATAATACTATATGGGCAAATACCACAATAGTATTAAACTATATGAAGAACTAGACAATAGTAAATACTCTTGGGAACTAGCACACATAGTTATAATACTTATGGGACTCGAACACACGATAATACTAATGGGAAACTAGGCACCACATCGTTAATACTATATGGGAAATCATAGCACACATTAGTATAATTCTATATAGGAACCTAGCACAGATACTAAATACTAATATGGGAATAGCACACATAGATAATACAATATAGGAACTAGCACAGATGACTAAAATACTATATGGGGGGAACAGCACACAAGTATAATACTATAGGAACTAGCACACATGTATAATCTATATGCGAAACTAGCACACTAGGATAATACGATATGGGACCTAGCACATAGATAAACTATAGGAATTAGCCACACACAGATTATAATATATATGGGAACTCGCACAGATAGTAAATACTATATGGGAACTAGCACAATAGTATAATACTATATGGGAACTAGCACACATAGTATAATATTATATGGGAACTAGCACACATAGTATAATACTATATGGGAACTAGCACACATAGTATAATACTATATGGGAACTTGCACAGATAGTATAATACTATAAGGGAACTAGCACAGATAGTATAATACTATATCATAGTCTAGTAAAGATATTATGATACTATATGGGTCCAACAATGTGGATAAATCATCTTGGGAATGCTGTACCCATTTGTCCATAGGAATATGGTGTCAACAATGAAAC
>JAACNH010001681.1:26603-58827 GCA_019447015.1 Hymenochirus boettgeri | reverse complement strand
AAAAAAAAACAACAAATAATCGCATCATATTAAATGAACAAACACACACTTATATCCTCCCTTACCTATACTACCTGCCAGCTAGAATATAGAGGGTCTATGTAGAATAAACCTGCAGGTGTGAGAACTGACCCAGGCAATCTAAACAGCACCTTTGGGCAATCAAAAGCAGCCCATACAGTTATCCGATTTTACTTTCCCGACCGAGTGATTCCGCGACATTAGACCGATCCTGCAAGAACCGCCGGTCTGTGGCATAGAAGAATGGGAAAGCTGGTTCTGGCAAGATCAAACTAATATTGCATGAGCGCTTGGTTGGATAAGTAAAATCGGATATATGTATAGCCACCTTAAATCCTATACAGTATCCTGATTAACATGCAACGTTCATATTTATTAGTATTTACCACAACAAGTTTAACTAACCTATGGGGTTAGGACTTGGGAGCACAGGATGCTGATTGAATATACATGTTAGGGAGAGGTGTGGATAGAGGAGCTAAAAGCTCCACACAGAGTATAAAATGAAATAGAGCCTTATAACAGAAGGTACCTCATAGAATCATGTTATTATAATAGCATTGCCTTAATAATCTAACATATAAACATATTTCTCACTTAAAGAAATGTATGGGGACATGCAAAGTATCTTATTTATTGCCTGTGGCAAAGGCATGTGTCTAGATATAATACAGCCTAATGGTATAGAGCAGGCGTGTTTAACTTGTGACCTTTTACGTGTTTGAAAACCACAATTCCCAGCATTCTCTGTTTGCAGTAAGTTTTTTCTTAATATCCTGTAGCTAGGGCATCGGTCTAGATCTAATATAGCCTAAGCTTGTGACCTTTCACATGTTTGAAAACTACAAATCCCAACATTCTCTGTTTTGCAGTTAGTGTCTTCGTAAAGGACAACTCCACCCTCAAAATAACATAATTTACAAAGAATGGCCTCTATAAAATATGTTGATATATCATAGTTTGTCCTCTGAATTCATTACTGTATGCCTGCTATGCTTATGGATGCCTCATGGAAACTGAGCAATTTAGAAACCTGTACTGAGCCTGGGCATGCTCAGAAGAGACAGATAGGAGATTAACATTCAGTCATTGGCTGTGATGTCAACTGTCAAATCCATAATTGACAGTTGCTAACTGGAAGAATCAGGAAGCAAAAATAGGGTAAACAGGACATTGTGCAGGATGTCAGGTTAGACTTATATATTTCATATTTTAAACTATTACCATTTAGGGTTTTGGGAGGTGATTTACCTGTATGTAATTTGGGGCTGGACTTTAATGAACTTTTCACATGTTTAAAACTACAGCTCCCAGCATTCCCTAACTGCACAGAATTCTGGAAAACTTTGTTTTTATACATCCTGGAATAAAGACATTTTCCTGACTTACAGACGTTAAAATCCCACGTCATGCTTTAGCGCTTCCTACCCAAGGGTTTGAACATGGAAGTGATTCATCTGCCCTTCCCTTACATCCATAGCTATTAGACTATTGGATTAGGGAAGCATTATATGGGTCGATTGGTTGGCGCAACGTTAATCCCCCCTTGCGGCGGCAGCGCGAGTACCAGAAGAGGCAAGTAATTTACCAGAGGTTGCTCTTTACACGTAATTATTAAACACCAACTAATATCTGGCGATAAATACTTATGTGCGGGTGACATTCACCCAAAATCGCACAGCCTCTGGTAAATCCTGTACGAGAGCTTGTGCCTCTGGGTGAATCTCGTGTTAGAGTCAATCTATAAAGTCTAAAGGTTTGTGTACACATGCGAACGCTGGTGCCGACACATGACGTGTGCGAACAGCCGTTTTGGATTATATTCGTGCTGTGTATCGACAGAACAGCCATTTTAGCCGATAAAGTGCCCATACATGGCACGATTATCGGCCGTTCGTACACATTGTGTGTCACGGCACCCGCGATCGCATGTGTGTACGAACCTTAAGGCTGGGTAAACACCAGTAATGAACCAATAGTGCCACGGATTAGTCGGCTGGAAATATGTGATGGTGTGGGGCGGCCAGCCGCGACCGAGTTCAGTTGTCCGTATCAGACAAATGGGTCAGTTAGTAAATCACGGCCAATCATGCAGTTCCCTATGGGACCACATGATCAGTCTATCACATGCGCTGCTGGCTGCAGCCACTGCTACTGTGACCAACAGTCATCTGTCCTGGCAGGGCTCTCACACAAAGCAGATGCTCAGTTGGGACACATGTATTATATGTATCCAGACAAAATGGCATTAACCTGCCCATCTGAACACAGATCCAGGCAATTGAGACCCTATACAGGATCCAGAATAACATGCTAGGTTCATACTTATTGGTAATTACCACAGCAAGTTCTAGAGACCTGAGACCCTATACAGGATCCAGAATAACATGCTAGGTTCATACTTATTGTTAATTACCACAGCAAGTTCTAGATTTACAGTCACTATGGGGTTAGGAAACACAGGATTATGATTAGCTTGACATGTTATGGAGAGGTTTGGATAAAGGAGCTAAAAGCTCCCCACAGGGTATGAAATGAAGTAGAGCCGTCTTATAACTGAAGGTACCTGACAGCCTCATTGTGTTTAATATATTAATATTGAGGTAAAAACTGTCCATTTCTCTAAGAATGCTGGGTAATTTCAGAGACATGCAAAGTCATTTAATCATAAACACACACTTCCTGTCTAGTAAACAGAAACTGGATTGTCTCATTACTTTCTATGTAGAGGGGAGGGGGAGTAAATGTGAGTCTGAAGAATTTTCTAATTGGCTAAGACTGTCACATGTTTTACAAACAGCACATAACTGGGTGTAATACAGGAACTTCCTTACACTTCTTGTCTTTTCATGGACAGTGCCTAAGAGAATGTTTTGATTTGCTAACAGTGGAAGATAAGAACCTCTCATTGGATGTTAGTAAAATTCCACTTCCTTTTAGTGTCTACATGGAGACCCTGTAGAAATCCTGGAGATGTGTCTTAACCTATCATTTTGAGTTTTGCATTCAAACTTAGGGGTGTCCAGTAAAGTAAGTTTAGTTTATTAATTGTATATAAATTGTTTTGTAATTCAGTAGTAGGTAGTAGTACTATACTTTGTATGGTGTTATTTCTTATGGTGATTTTAATTAAATAGTGCTAATTATACACATACATATGGACCTTTCCTATGTGTAATAATGATATATATCCCCACCTAGTTAGTTGCTCCTAAAAATGCAATCTAAATTTATTTATATAATATAAGGCATTTAGAAAATCATTGATTTGCCTTTCATTGGGTTTCAATTTTTTTTTTAAATCAGGGATACGTTGTTTTTTGAAGATTTCCATCTTGATGAGGCTATAGCAAAATTTGAAACAATAGCTAACATGGACTGTCATGCAAACTTGGTCCTTTCATACCCATGTAAGGATGAAGGTAAGCCTTTATTCAACGACTATTTTTCCTACAAAGTTCAAGGCTAACTGTGGTCTCCAAACTAGTTAAGAACTGTGCCTGTGTATGGCTAGCTTTATGTTTAAATAAAAGCCTGAAGTCTTTCATTTAAAATAATCTCCAAATCACTTCTCTGGCTGCAGCCTGTGAAAATATACGAACTGTGGACTTTCAGATTCCATGTTGCCCTTCTGGTAGTCATGTCTGCATATTAGCAAATTCTGATTTATAAGACATCCAAATACCCTTACTTTGTTTATAGTTCTATTCAACCTATCTGTAATCTGTTCAGGTAATCAAACAGATTCATGTTGTAATACTAATATGATTACACCTGTCAATACCTGTATTGTATGCAGTGGATATTGTCATTTTTTTAAAACTTTATTTATACTTTTTATGAACTTAAAAGGAAAAAAAACAGCACACAATGTTAAGCACTAATGGGTTCACTAGACCCCATCCGCTACTACTATGCTTTAAAAGGAGCAGCAAATCCTAAATCAATCAATTAAAACTGGTAAAAATCATACCCTATGGGCTAGGCCAGACTAGCGCGATTTCGGTGCATTTGCACATGTGTTTTTTTTTTAGGGGTATTTACTAACAATTGCAATCGGGTGATTTCAGGTACAATTGCACGTCCATTTGCGATATGCAATCGCATGCGGTCACCATTTTTACGCGCAATTGAAAGCAATTTCGTATCTCAAGGAGAAATCACATGCACAAACACACAGAAATCGCATGAAAATCGCACACCGTAATCGCACGCGCAATCGCTTATGGTGCAATGCAGTGTGGCCGTGCCCTATGTCAGGGTTTCTCAAAGGGTGTGCCGGGGCACATTGATGTGACTTCAAAGGGTCAGAGGTGTGCCTCATAAATTTTTTTTTAATCCGTTTTTATTTTGTGCTTAGAAGTAAAGATGAATACAATACATTTGCAGTGTATTATAGGTTTATGTATTATAGGTGCATTCAGCACATCACATTATTTACATACAATAAATACAAGGAACAACAAGTATATTTGTCATATATTTAGTTCCGAGTGGTGATATTATGCATATTCATTTCTATATTTTTTGTTAGTCATAAAGGTTATACATTTTAAACAGTGTTTTGTTGTTAATGCTGTAGGTGGGGTGGGGGAAGGGGTACATCAGTATTTTTCTAGTAGAAATATTTTTACCAGTATAACTTACATTTTTGTTATTTTTTACATAAAATATATTTTATGTTAAAATTTCAACACAATCAATGTAGTGTAACATTACTCAACATTTATTAGAGTACAATATACAATGTAAAGTGTATAAAATATGGGTAAATTACAACTCAACATTAACAAGACAAGTGTGCCTTGAGAAAAAATTACATTGCTAAGTCTGGAAAAAAAAGGAAAAGAGAACCACTGCCCTATGCAATTTGAACAGCCTTCAATTTTTCAAAGGAAACGCCATCCAAAATATGTAAATACCCCCCACAAACTTTTTATATATATTTTCTTTTTTATTTGTCAAATAGGGTTAGGAAAGATTTCCGTGTTCGAAACATCTTTATTTAAAAATTAAAATTTTGCTATTTAGTTTTATTGTAGAACGGGAGGTAAAGGAACTGTGTCTTACCTCCCGTTCTTCAATAGAACCTGCAGGAGCCAGGAGAGAATGTAAATAACTTAACTGTTCGATTGCTCCTCCGCCACATTCTCTGACCGGTCCTGACAGACTCTGTCTTCTGTGCGCATCGCAAAAGCAGGGAGTTCCTTGAATTACTGCATCCAGAATTATTCATGTTTGTATGAAAGACACTGATACATAGCTGAAGTTTTTTTAGGTTTGTAAGATTTCGGGTATTTTTAAGTTTAAGGGGTGTTCTCTTCGAAAAAGTGGAGGCTATTTAATTGTAGATTTCAAATATATAGTTTGTGGGGGTTATTTCCAAATGTGTTTCCTTTGTAATTGGAACAACCTCCACTTTAGATATTTTTTCTTGTAATTGCTCTTGTGCATTCGTCCCATTTGGAGTTAGTCGGTGGCCATGTCTCTGTGTACACTTACACATATGGCATACCATTTGATTTAGGACATCTGTGAGCTTGACGTTTATTGTTTTTTTTTTACTTGTCAAGCAGGTTTAGGTATGATTTTTTTAACTTTGAATAATTTATTTATTTTATTTGTTCACAAATTCTCCTTAAAGCATAGAATTCCATGGATTACTGCATCCGAAATTCTTGATGTATGTATGAAAGAATGGCACCATTATGTACAGATGGGTGAACGGTGGATTAGCAGGCAGTAAAATGGGCATACTTAATTGCTCCAGAGCCTGTCTTACCCAAATTTCGTGCACGAGACTCTCATTTATCTAGAGTGGGCCCACGCATATGTTGGAGGCAGGGAACTACCACCAGGTTCTTGAGCTTAAACAGTATCTTTTTTATTAACAACAATATTAATAAGGCATTGCAATTAGCACAATAGAGGTGGCATAGCATGGCACATGCTCACAAACCAAAGGAATCAGAAACAGCATAAATTACAATCAGCTTGTAAATGCCACCCCAGCCCTCAGGACACTGTAGTGGAATCTTCTACCCCTATGTCTGGCACTATGTCCCTATTCTTGGGTGGTATACCCAGGAATTAAAGCAAGTTTGTGGAGTCCAGCAAGTTAGTTTGTTAGGTGCAGCCCCTAAAGTCTGCATCACATCAGGTAAGTATCAATATATAGTTTTGAAGGGAGGCAAACTCAAAAGTGCTTATAGAATAATGATTTATTTAAGTGCTGAAAACCATGTACAACCTTTTCGGCTGACCCCACAAAACATTGCGTACTTGCAAAGAACAATACAATAACATTTATTTACACATTAAATTTAACATCTTGGTGATATCTGCCTTAACCCTTTTACAATATACAATGTCTGAAGAGGAAAATACACATTAAATAATCTGCAAAGTAGAGATATGATTATTAACACAAAGGCATCATATTAACAAGTCTAGCATAAGCAATCTGAGCACACTGCATAACAGGGCCTCCACAAAGTGTCATAAGTGAAGGAAGGGGGAGGACTCCTAACATGATCACCCCTTTTCACCTCTTCAGGAATAGGTATGGTAGGTAGGTCCATGACCAGAGTCGGCAGGAGTGCTTGGCTGTCAGCTATAACAGGAACAGGGGACAGTTCATTTTTTATCCTTGGCTGAAAAGGGGGGTAGCAGCATCTAATTTACCCCTCTGAGGCAAACTACCACTTGCCACAGGTTGCAAAGATTGTACAGGGCTATCAAGTGGGGATGCAAACCAGTCATGGTCAGCAGCTTGTTTATCACCATAGACTGTGGCTACTTTATCAGCATCAGCTGCAGTATAGGGGTTCTCATCAACAGTGGGAACTTTGGGCACTGGGAGCAAATGATTTCTGTGCCAGACTTTAATCCCTCCCTCTGAATCACGGATTGAGTACACAGGAATATTAGGTAGCTTACCCACCTCAAACAACTCTTTCCTCCATCTTTTGGCCAATTTATGTTTAGCAACTGGACCCAAATTACCAAGAAGTGCTCTGTCACCAAGCATCAGTTTTCAGTATTGTACCTTGGCATCAAAACGTCTTTTATTTTCAGCATTAAACTTATTATTATTATGGATTTATATAGCGCCAACATCTTCCGTGGTGCTTTACAATTACATAGTCCTACATTACACATGTTAATACATGTTATACAAAGTCATACATATTACATACACAGGTAACATAATATAAGTAAACAGAGTGATGAGTTTCTTACAGCAATACCGTAATACAATAGGAGAGAGGACCCTGCCCAAAGAGCTTACAGTCTAGAGGAAATGAGGGTGATCAGCTCTGAGATATATGAGGGCAGGAAAAGGACAATTTCAGTCTTGTCCATGTTGATTTTGAGGAAGCGGGAGGACATAAAGGCAAAGATGGCACTAAGGCAGTCGGGGACCTGGGATGTCAGTGTGAGAGATCTGGGGCAGAGGTGTAAATTTTGGTATCATCCGCATACAGGTGATACTGGAATCCAAATGAACTAATGAGTTGTCCAAGGCCATAAATGTAGACGGAGAAAAGAAGAGGACCCCCACAGGGAGGAGGTGAGGGGTGGAGCTAATTCCAAAGTGGAAAACACTGACGGTCCTACCAGAGAGATAGGAGGATAGACAAGAAAGTGCAGTGTCCTGGATACCCAAGGAGGCCAGGATCTAAAGAAGTAGAGGGTGATCAATAGTATCAAAAGCAGAGGACAGATCAAGAAGAATGAGCAAAGAGTAGTGACCTTTAGGTTTAGCACTAAGTAGATCATTGGTCACTTTAGCGAGGGCAGTTTCCATGGAGTGGTTAGGGCGGAAGCCTGACTGGAAGTGGTCAATGAGAGAGTTAGCAGACAGGTGACTGACCAGGTCAGCATAGACATGTCTTTCCAATAGTTTGGAAGCAAATGGGAGAAGGGAGACAGCAGACGAGTCGAGGGAGGGTTTTTTAAGTATAGGGGATACCATGGCATTTTTAAATGAAAAGGGAAAAATACCAGTGGAGAGGGATAAGTTAAAGAGAGAGGTTAGGGCTGGTATGAATGAAGAGGAGAGAGGGGGAATAAAATGAGAGGAAATGGGGTCAAGGGGGCAGGTGGTGAGACGTGTCCTGGATAGGAGAAATAAGAGTCCCTGTTCTGTAATAGTGGTGAAGCTTATTAGGGTACAATTAAAGGAATTAACCAATGAAGGGAGGTAAGCCAGTGGTAGGAGTTGGAAGCTGTAGGGAGGAGGTAGGGGGTACAAGAAAACCATTTTGGATGTTTTCGATTTTTAGCGGTATAGCAGTAAGCCTCCTTTTAGCCTCATAGGAGACCAGCCACATACTGATACACCCAACTGGATATCAATTGGGACTCAAGCTTCTGTCTCCCGAACATTAGGAAATAGCATAGCTCCAGTGACAGAACAACTTGGAACACCGCTCAAAGCAGGAGCAGAAAGAGTTACGACAGCTCTGATATCTGTGTTACTGACAGCCACAGATGGGGGTGGAGATATGGAAAGCCAAACAGCTCCCTTGCGTCTTGAATCTGGTATGCAATCCTGAGCCTTTTAAGAAGGAACTCCTCTCCTGCGTCTAGCAGATTGATGTCCAATGCTTCTGTTGATCCTAGCTGCAGCTATTCTTTTCCTCTTTGCCGGTGCTTTGCTTGTAAACACAGCTTGGTCCGTCCCCTCCGCTCCTGGATTGGCTGCTTCCTCTGAAAAGACATCTTCTTCCTCCGGACCTGAAGGCTTGCCTCTAGTGACATCACTGGAATCCAGGAACCTGGCTAGAACTCTCTCCACCTCCTCTGGTCTCTCTGCCTATGAATACAGCACGCAATTTCCTCAGCTATGCCAGCCATCCCAGAGGAGTTACAGCTCAAAAGATCCAGCGATGTTCTGACAACGGAGCCACCCTTATTTATACCCCTGAGAGAGCTGAAGGGACCAATCAGACGCAGAATGTCTATCACCAAGCTAATTCTAAACCTGCCAGTTATGTAGCAACCAATCAGAAAGGTGAGATCCATGCTGAGGTAAAGTGCGCCATAACTTAAAACTACTGAAAGAAATTAACTAGTTAATCTCAGCTCAGTTAGATTACTTGGGCATGGCAAATTTAGCACAGCTGCTACCTTTTATACTATATAATATTGAGAATTACCGGTATTAATACATATACTGTAGCTCTGGTTGATACAGGGATACTATATAATATTGAGAATTACTGGTATTTTGCCTTTCTCTGGATCAACTGTTAGGTAAGGTTAAAAAAAGGGTGAAAAGTTTGGACTGGATGTCTTTATTCAACCTCAATTACTATGTTACTATGTACCTGCCATAATAAGATAATGTTCTTTAGATAATGCTAATAATGTTCAGTTCCCTAGAGAAGTTTGAAGTTTGTACTATATTCCCCAGCTACCAGATTTCTTTCCATATCTGATGACTGTCCCTGTTATCAGCAGGTTTGGTCTTTTTGGTTCTGCTATTTGTCCCTGATATTGTTTATCTAAATGAGAATGAATAAAAGGCATAGAATTGAATAAATTAAAATATGTTTGTAATTGTAACATGTTTTTATGTCTCTGCCTAATTTGTGTTGGCTTCCACTTAAGAAGTTCATAGCAACGCTGGCCTAATAAATCATTGGTTTATTACTGAGCCAGGTTTTAGTGTGATCTCTTGTACATTAATCAGGGCAATTAATGTGTTGTCACTGAAATAAAACATTGATTTATCAGCTTGGCATGGCAATGGCTTCCTGTTTGTACCCTGGGAATTGTTCCATCCAGTGACCACCTGGCCCATATAAGGTTCTATCTGTTTATGTCTTGTGTACCGGTACATCAATATTTTGTCTCAATTAGAACAGAAACCATATGAATAGTGATTGGAAGCAGATCACTGGTTCACAGGTAAAGGACAGTTCCTGGAATAACTTGGCTTTAAACCCTGCACACATTTTTACCTCTAGCTATAATCCATTTAATAGGTTTTCCGTACGTGGTGAGAAGAATGCTTGTGAAGGTTCTCATTCATCCAGGTCATGGTATATCTGTTGTATTCAATTAGATCAACTGGACTTAAAGTTTAGTTCTTGAAGACGTTTCACTAGTCATCCGTCTTGATCTCTTAATTCAGAATGACTTGTACAAGAATCTGTTGACAATATAAGTACCCTTGAATATCCCAATAAGCATATAATAGCCAGGTGTTAGGGACCTTCTGAATGCAAGGTGTGGATGCATTGAGGCTAAGAGATATGCTGAGAAGTACAACAAACCTACAGCAGAATCTACACCAGATGTTGCTACCATGAACGGTTCCTCTTCCCATGGCACCTTCTCCTGCCAAGACAGCACCACTTGAGTTGGGTATTCCTGTGAATAATAATGTGTGTTCATTACCTTAACCAATAGAAGGAGCCTCTTAGCCAATGTCCTCTCTCCCTTTTTGTATGCTATGTAGGGTTAGAAAAGCCCAGCAGGGCACTCCTAGGCCCAGACAAACCTCTGTCCTCTATTCACCTCATAAAAGGAAAGGGAGGATGGGAGTGAAGAGAGGGTTACAAACCAGTAACTGTAGACTGAAAGGGAAAATCGTCTCCTGAGCAGGCTCCTGGTCTAATGTTTCCTGGCGGCTCTATGTCCTAATATCTTCTGGCTGGCCCCCAGTGCATATGTATTAGGCGATCTTCTTTCCACCATAATCCCTCTAACTTTGCTTTCAGAAAGGCAGGGTATTTAGGTTTCACCAAACAAAAGGATAGAAGATTTCCTTGTCTCCTGGTCCTTAGGACCTTAAAATGGAATAATTGTACTGATATTAGTTTTTATAAAATATCCATTAAATATATGTATCTTCCCTGCCTTACCTATGATGCTTTGTTTCGAGTGACGATTTTAACTTTAGTTTGTCCATACTGGGTTAGATAATCCTTTTAGAATGCAAAATAAATGATGCATGTTCATAACCTACAAATTTAATTAGAATGAAATTTGTGTCATTAAATAATCTGCAATGAACATCAACAGGAAAGATATGAATAGGTGCTAATTAATTTAATTTTAATTAAAGGAAAACTTAAACCAAAGTCATTTTTCAGTATACCTTGAGCTATTCAAACGACCTTCTCTGCATGTGCTCTTTCTGGGCACGCTTACTGACCATAGTCACATGCTTCCTTTTGAAGATTCCAAATGATTGGCTAGAATGATCTAGTGGGCGGTGGCCTGCTGTGAATACTTCATACATTAACTTAAAACTGGACAGGTCTGAGAAACATAACAGTCAGTGACTAAAATAGAGGGTGTGTCTGTGAGTCTGTAAGATACATTTCTCAACAGCCACAATAAATGGTGAGAGAAAAATAATGTTTTGAAGTCAAAGTGCTCTGTCTTCTTATATTGTGTGGAGGCTTTAGTGTGTGACGGGGACTTTTCTTATTTTGGATGCTGGGGTTTGCATAGAAAGGTTGAGCTTTTATCTTTATGCAGGCCAAATTGACTATTTAAGTATGTAATATATTACATGTTCCATAGCTGATTCCTATATGTACATTTCCATGTACACAGTGCTTTTGCCCTGGAGACTACTATAAATTGTTCAGTGTGAATATTTGCTGTGTGCTTTTTGATTGCCAATGCCTTCTCCAGCTGTGAGCCACCCTGCACTACTCATTCCATCTCTAGCCCTCGCTTCTGGGCCTCCTCCAAATCTCCTGATGAACGTGCTACTCAGAGCCAACATTTTAGCAAAACAGAGCTGGTTGTGTGAGGAGGCTCAGTGTCTGCCAGCTGTGCCAGCCGGAATTACAGAGCCATAAAGAAAACAAACAGGTCCCTCAGCCTCAAGAACATTCCACTTCATGTACAGCTCACAGCTGGCTGCTTTCAGCAGATGGTGGTGATGACAAGTGGAAAAAATAAGATGGAGACTATTGCGTCATGGTATAAACAAGATGGAGGCTGATACCCTAAATTACAGATGGGAAAAATTGGCTTAATGGAGAACCCTCATAAGGGGTATAGAAGTGTCACTACTGGTAAAAATGGAAAAATACCAGTTACCTTCTCAATGGTAATGTGGACTGGTTAAAGGAGCCTCTGGTATCCCCTACATAGGGTTGCCATGACCAAACATGGCATTAGTGGGTACTTTGGTTTTTGGCCTCATAGCTATACTGTTTTCCAGCTTTTAATAATAAATACATTGCTAAGATTATTAATAGCACCAAACAGTGGACAGCAAGTTAAAAATGGAGGAAATGGTCCAGACTGTTATGTGTGTGACCCAAACAACAATATTTATAAATCTGACAGATGTAGGACTAAAGTTCTTTTTCCACTTCTTCTTGCCTCTAGGGAGGTTTCAGCCTCCTCTTCAAGCTCTCCAAGCCTTTATATGTTCCGTCATTGGGTGTGATGTCAAGACTGACAGCTGCTAAATGGAAGAACCAGGAAACAAAAAAAAGAAAAGAAAAAAATTGCCAGAGAGTAACCTTGCAACGCTAAGCAGATGCAAAAAAGAAAGCAAAGAAATCAATGAAAACCACTAAGTAAACTACTGATAAGGAACCAAATGTCTTCAGGTTCTCGTTAGTAAGAACAAGATGGAGGACGCAGCACTGAACCGTATTTAGAACATACAAGATGGATAGAACAAAGCAGACAGGATGACACAATAGCACTTTAATATCCTTTGCAAATCAGTGTGAGCAGCTCCGGATTTCCGATTAGGCAACAGCCTTGGCCGACGCATGTACCAGCTGCAAGAAATAAAGATAATAAGAGTAAAATGTTGTTTTAGTAAGGACAGGAACAGGCCCATTGGCCTAATTCTATAAACAAAGTAAAATGTTCCGTCAACTGCAGATTTGTGTTCTAAGTCCCACCCAAGTCCCCAAATATTCCTGTTTAGTTCCCCATAGAAAGAACGTGGAGCTAATGGGCCGTTCTTAGGCATCTATGTCAGTGATGTCTGGTGAGTGTTCTTGCTGCTATTGCCAAACTGCTAGGGGGCAGCAAGGTGTAGAATTTCTGACTTTCTGCTAGGGTCCAGTCCTTCTTCATTGGACACCCCCCAACCCCCACCCACCCCGTACCTTCTGAACATAGTTTTTTGCTGCCACAAACTCTCTCACCTCTTTTGAGGTTTTTTGTTTCCTTGTGAAAACACTACAAATGGAGGCTTAATCTGCCTTTGGCAGCGCCCTGTGTTTTCCTTGAGTTACAGAGGTTCTGCCTAATTCAAAACATATGAAATGCAGAAAAGCGAGACAGATTGTTGGAATTAACCCCTTTCGTCTCCTGCCGTGGCTTCCATAGTTAACCCTTTAGTGATCTGTACAGTGGAAAGGCGAAGAGTTCCAAGGAAACTGCTGGGAGGAAGTTATCCGCAGACAAGAGGAAATTAGAAACGCAATCAATGGGATTCAACTATCAGCAGTGATTTCGCCAATTCTGCTTTGACACGAAAATATAATAATACCAAAGTGGTGAAAATCAGAAGCATTAACAAACAAATGGCTTTTCAAAAAAAAAACAACAAATAATCGCATCATATTAAATGAACAAACACACACTTATATCCTCCCTTACCTATACTACCTGCCAGCTAGAATATAGAGGGTCTATGTAGAATAAACCTGCAGGTGTGAGAACTGACCCAGGCAATCTAAACAGCACCTTTGGGCAATCAAAAGCAGCCCATACAGTTATCCGATTTTACTTTCCCGACCGAGTGATTCCGCGACATTAGACCGATCCTGCAAGAACCGCCGGTCTGTGGCATAGAAGAATGGGAAAGCTGGTTCTGGCAAGATCAAACTAATATTGCATGAGCGCTTGGTTGGATAAGTAAAATCGGATATATGTATAGCCACCTTAAATCCTATACAGTATCCTGATTAACATGCAACGTTCATATTTATTAGTATTTACCACAACAAGTTTAACTAACCTATGGGGTTAGGACTTGGGAGCACAGGATGCTGATTGAATATACATGTTAGGGAGAGGTGTGGATAGAGGAGCTAAAAGCTCCACACAGAGTATAAAATGAAATAGAGCCTTATAACAGAAGGTACCTCATAGAATCATGTTATTATAATAGCATTGCCTTAATAATCTAACATATAAACATATTTCTCACTTAAAGAAATGTATGGGGACATGCAAAGTATCTTATTTATTGCCTGTGGCAAAGGCATGTGTCTAGATATAATACAGCCTAATGGTATAGAGCAGGCGTGTTTAACTTGTGACCTTTTACGTGTTTGAAAACCACAATTCCCAGCATTCTCTGTTTGCAGTAAGTTTTTTCTTAATATCCTGTAGCTAGGGCATCGGTCTAGATCTAATATAGCCTAAGCTTGTGACCTTTCACATGTTTGAAAACTACAAATCCCAACATTCTCTGTTTTGCAGTTAGTGTCTTCGTAAAGGACAACTCCACCCTCAAAATAACATAATTTACAAAGAATGGCCTCTATAAAATATGTTGATATATCATAGTTTGTCCTCTGAATTCATTACTGTATGCCTGCTATGCTTATGGATGCCTCATGGAAACTGAGCAATTTAGAAACCTGTACTGAGCCTGGGCATGCTCAGAAGAGACAGATAGGAGATTAACATTCAGTCATTGGCTGTGATGTCAACTGTCAAATCCATAATTGACAGTTGCTAACTGGAAGAATCAGGAAGCAAAAATAGGGTAAACAGGACATTGTGCAGGATGTCAGGTTAGACTTATATATTTCATATTTTAAACTATTACCATTTAGGGTTTTGGGAGGTGATTTACCTGTATGTAATTTGGGGCTGGACTTTAATGAACTTTTCACATGTTTAAAACTACAGCTCCCAGCATTCCCTAACTGCACAGAATTCTGGAAAACTTTGTTTTTATACATCCTGGAATAAAGACATTTTCCTGACTTACAGACGTTAAAATCCCACGTCATGCTTTAGCGCTTCCTACCCAAGGGTTTGAACATGGAAGTGATTCATCTGCCCTTCCCTTACATCCATAGCTATTAGACTATTGGATTAGGGAAGCATTATATGGGTCGATTGGTTGGCGCAACGTTAATCCCCCCTTGCGGCGGCAGCGCGAGTACCAGAAGAGGCAAGTAATTTACCAGAGGTTGCTCTTTACACGTAATTATTAAACACCAACTAATATCTGGCGATAAATACTTATGTGCGGGTGACATTCACCCAAAATCGCACAGCCTCTGGTAAATCCTGTACGAGAGCTTGTGCCTCTGGGTGAATCTCGTGTTAGAGTCAATCTATAAAGTCTAAAGGTTTGTGTACACATGCGAACGCTGGTGCCGACACATGACGTGTGCGAACAGCCGTTTTGGATTATATTCGTGCTGTGTATCGACAGAACAGCCATTTTAGCCGATAAAGTGCCCATACATGGCACGATTATCGGCCGTTCGTACACATTGTGTGTCACGGCACCCGCGATCGCATGTGTGTACGAACCTTAAGGCTGGGTAAACACCAGTAATGAACCAATAGTGCCACGGATTAGTCGGCTGGAAATATGTGATGGTGTGGGGCGGCCAGCCGCGACCGAGTTCAGTTGTCCGTATCAGACAAATGGGTCAGTTAGTAAATCACGGCCAATCATGCAGTTCCCTATGGGACCACATGATCAGTCTATCACATGCGCTGCTGGCTGCAGCCACTGCTACTGTGACCAACAGTCATCTGTCCTGGCAGGGCTCTCACACAAAGCAGATGCTCAGTTGGGACACATGTATTATATGTATCCAGACAAAATGGCATTAACCTGCCCATCTGAACACAGATCCAGGCAATTGAGACCCTATACAGGATCCAGAATAACATGCTAGGTTCATACTTATTGGTAATTACCACAGCAAGTTCTAGAGACCTGAGACCCTATACAGGATCCAGAATAACATGCTAGGTTCATACTTATTGTTAATTACCACAGCAAGTTCTAGATTTACAGTCACTATGGGGTTAGGAAACACAGGATTATGATTAGCTTGACATGTTATGGAGAGGTTTGGATAAAGGAGCTAAAAGCTCCCCACAGGGTATGAAATGAAGTAGAGCCGTCTTATAACTGAAGGTACCTGACAGCCTCATTGTGTTTAATATATTAATATTGAGGTAAAAACTGTCCATTTCTCTAAGAATGCTGGGTAATTTCAGAGACATGCAAAGTCATTTAATCATAAACACACACTTCCTGTCTAGTAAACAGAAACTGGATTGTCTCATTACTTTCTATGTAGAGGGGAGGGGGAGTAAATGTGAGTCTGAAGAATTTTCTAATTGGCTAAGACTGTCACATGTTTTACAAACAGCACATAACTGGGTGTAATACAGGAACTTCCTTACACTTCTTGTCTTTTCATGGACAGTGCCTAAGAGAATGTTTTGATTTGCTAACAGTGGAAGATAAGAACCTCTCATTGGATGTTAGTAAAATTCCACTTCCTTTTAGTGTCTACATGGAGACCCTGTAGAAATCCTGGAGATGTGTCTTAACCTATCATTTTGAGTTTTGCATTCAAACTTAGGGGTGTCCAGTAAAGTAAGTTTAGTTTATTAATTGTATATAAATTGTTTTGTAATTCAGTAGTAGGTAGTAGTACTATACTTTGTATGGTGTTATTTCTTATGGTGATTTTAATTAAATAGTGCTAATTATACACATACATATGGACCTTTCCTATGTGTAATAATGATATATATCCCCACCTAGTTAGTTGCTCCTAAAAATGCAATCTAAATTTATTTATATAATATAAGGCATTTAGAAAATCATTGATTTGCCTTTCATTGGGTTTCAATTTTTTTTTTAAATCAGGGATACGTTGTTTTTTGAAGATTTCCATCTTGATGAGGCTATAGCAAAATTTGAAACAATAGCTAACATGGACTGTCATGCAAACTTGGTCCTTTCATACCCATGTAAGGATGAAGGTAAGCCTTTATTCAACGACTATTTTTCCTACAAAGTTCAAGGCTAACTGTGGTCTCCAAACTAGTTAAGAACTGTGCCTGTGTATGGCTAGCTTTATGTTTAAATAAAAGCCTGAAGTCTTTCATTTAAAATAATCTCCAAATCACTTCTCTGGCTGCAGCCTGTGAAAATATACGAACTGTGGACTTTCAGATTCCATGTTGCCCTTCTGGTAGTCATGTCTGCATATTAGCAAATTCTGATTTATAAGACATCCAAATACCCTTACTTTGTTTATAGTTCTATTCAACCTATCTGTAATCTGTTCAGGTAATCAAACAGATTCATGTTGTAATACTAATATGATTACACCTGTCAATACCTGTATTGTATGCAGTGGATATTGTCATTTTTTTAAAACTTTATTTATACTTTTTATGAACTTAAAAGGAAAAAAAACAGCACACAATGTTAAGCACTAATGGGTTCACTAGACCCCATCCGCTACTACTATGCTTTAAAAGGAGCAGCAAATCCTAAATCAATCAATTAAAACTGGTAAAAATCATACCCTATGGGCTAGGCCAGACTAGCGCGATTTCGGTGCATTTGCACATGTGTTTTTTTTTTAGGGGTATTTACTAACAATTGCAATCGGGTGATTTCAGGTACAATTGCACGTCCATTTGCGATATGCAATCGCATGCGGTCACCATTTTTACGCGCAATTGAAAGCAATTTCGTATCTCAAGGAGAAATCACATGCACAAACACACAGAAATCGCATGAAAATCGCACACCGTAATCGCACGCGCAATCGCTTATGGTGCAATGCAGTGTGGCCGTGCCCTATGTCAGGGTTTCTCAAAGGGTGTGCCGGGGCACATTGATGTGACTTCAAAGGGTCAGAGGTGTGCCTCATAAATTTTTTTTTAATCCGTTTTTATTTTGTGCTTAGAAGTAAAGATGAATACAATACATTTGCAGTGTATTATAGGTTTATGTATTATAGGTGCATTCAGCACATCACATTATTTACATACAATAAATACAAGGAACAACAAGTATATTTGTCATATATTTAGTTCCGAGTGGTGATATTATGCATATTCATTTCTATATTTTTTGTTAGTCATAAAGGTTATACATTTTAAACAGTGTTTTGTTGTTAATGCTGTAGGTGGGGTGGGGGAAGGGGTACATCAGTATTTTTCTAGTAGAAATATTTTTACCAGTATAACTTACATTTTTGTTATTTTTTACATAAAATATATTTTATGTTAAAATTTCAACACAATCAATGTAGTGTAACATTACTCAACATTTATTAGAGTACAATATACAATGTAAAGTGTATAAAATATGGGTAAATTACAACTCAACATTAACAAGACAAGTGTGCCTTGAGAAAAAATTACATTGCTAAGTCTGGAAAAAAAAGGAAAAGAGAACCACTGCCCTATGCAATTTGAACAGCCTTCAATTTTTCAAAGGAAACGCCATCCAAAATATGTAAATACCCCCCACAAACTTTTTATATATATTTTCTTTTTTATTTGTCAAATAGGGTTAGGAAAGATTTCCGTGTTCGAAACATCTTTATTTAAAAATTAAAATTTTGCTATTTAGTTTTATTGTAGAACGGGAGGTAAAGGAACTGTGTCTTACCTCCCGTTCTTCAATAGAACCTGCAGGAGCCAGGAGAGAATGTAAATAACTTAACTGTTCGATTGCTCCTCCGCCACATTCTCTGACCGGTCCTGACAGACTCTGTCTTCTGTGCGCATCGCAAAAGCAGGGAGTTCCTTGAATTACTGCATCCAGAATTATTCATGTTTGTATGAAAGACACTGATACATAGCTGAAGTTTTTTTAGGTTTGTAAGATTTCGGGTATTTTTAAGTTTAAGGGGTGTTCTCTTCGAAAAAGTGGAGGCTATTTAATTGTAGATTTCAAATATATAGTTTGTGGGGGTTATTTCCAAATGTGTTTCCTTTGTAATTGGAACAACCTCCACTTTAGATATTTTTTCTTGTAATTGCTCTTGTGCATTCGTCCCATTTGGAGTTAGTCGGTGGCCATGTCTCTGTGTACACTTACACATATGGCATACCATTTGATTTAGGACATCTGTGAGCTTGACGTTTATTGTTTTTTTTTTACTTGTCAAGCAGGTTTAGGTATGATTTTTTTAACTTTGAATAATTTATTTATTTTATTTGTTCACAAATTCTCCTTAAAGCATAGAATTCCATGGATTACTGCATCCGAAATTCTTGATGTATGTATGAAAGAATGGCACCATTATGTACAGATGGGTGAACGGTGGATTAGCAGGCAGTAAAATGGGCATACTTAATTGCTCCAGAGCCTGTCTTACCCAAATTTCGTGCACGAGACTCTCATTTATCTAGAGTGGGCCCACGCATATGTTGGAGGCAGGGAACTACCACCAGGTTCTTGAGCTTAAACAGTATCTTTTTTATTAACAACAATATTAATAAGGCATTGCAATTAGCACAATAGAGGTGGCATAGCATGGCACATGCTCACAAACCAAAGGAATCAGAAACAGCATAAATTACAATCAGCTTGTAAATGCCACCCCAGCCCTCAGGACACTGTAGTGGAATCTTCTACCCCTATGTCTGGCACTATGTCCCTATTCTTGGGTGGTATACCCAGGAATTAAAGCAAGTTTGTGGAGTCCAGCAAGTTAGTTTGTTAGGTGCAGCCCCTAAAGTCTGCATCACATCAGGTAAGTATCAATATATAGTTTTGAAGGGAGGCAAACTCAAAAGTGCTTATAGAATAATGATTTATTTAAGTGCTGAAAACCATGTACAACCTTTTCGGCTGACCCCACAAAACATTGCGTACTTGCAAAGAACAATACAATAACATTTATTTACACATTAAATTTAACATCTTGGTGATATCTGCCTTAACCCTTTTACAATATACAATGTCTGAAGAGGAAAATACACATTAAATAATCTGCAAAGTAGAGATATGATTATTAACACAAAGGCATCATATTAACAAGTCTAGCATAAGCAATCTGAGCACACTGCATAACAGGGCCTCCACAAAGTGTCATAAGTGAAGGAAGGGGGAGGACTCCTAACATGATCACCCCTTTTCACCTCTTCAGGAATAGGTATGGTAGGTAGGTCCATGACCAGAGTCGGCAGGAGTGCTTGGCTGTCAGCTATAACAGGAACAGGGGACAGTTCATTTTTTATCCTTGGCTGAAAAGGGGGGTAGCAGCATCTAATTTACCCCTCTGAGGCAAACTACCACTTGCCACAGGTTGCAAAGATTGTACAGGGCTATCAAGTGGGGATGCAAACCAGTCATGGTCAGCAGCTTGTTTATCACCATAGACTGTGGCTACTTTATCAGCATCAGCTGCAGTATAGGGGTTCTCATCAACAGTGGGAACTTTGGGCACTGGGAGCAAATGATTTCTGT
This sequence comes from Hymenochirus boettgeri, assembly GCA_019447015.1. Taxonomy (NCBI): domain Eukaryota; kingdom Metazoa; phylum Chordata; class Amphibia; order Anura; family Pipidae; genus Hymenochirus; species Hymenochirus boettgeri. The sequence goes on along the minus strand of JAACNH010001681.1, from coordinate 38,372 downwards.
GCCAGACTTTAATCCCTCCCTCTGAATCACGGATTGAGTACACAGGAATATTAGGTAGCTTACCCACCTCAAACAACTCTTTCCTCCATCTTTTGGCCAATTTATGTTTAGCAACTGGACCCAAATTACCAAGAAGTGCTCTGTCACCAAGCATCAGTTTTCAGTATTGTACCTTGGCATCAAAACGTCTTTTATTTTCAGCATTAAACTTATTATTATTATGGATTTATATAGCGCCAACATCTTCCGTGGTGCTTTACAATTACATAGTCCTACATTACACATGTTAATACATGTTATACAAAGTCATACATATTACATACACAGGTAACATAATATAAGTAAACAGAGTGATGAGTTTCTTACAGCAATACCGTAATACAATAGGAGAGAGGACCCTGCCCAAAGAGCTTACAGTCTAGAGGAAATGAGGGTGATCAGCTCTGAGATATATGAGGGCAGGAAAAGGACAATTTCAGTCTTGTCCATGTTGATTTTGAGGAAGCGGGAGGACATAAAGGCAAAGATGGCACTAAGGCAGTCGGGGACCTGGGATGTCAGTGTGAGAGATCTGGGGCAGAGGTGTAAATTTTGGTATCATCCGCATACAGGTGATACTGGAATCCAAATGAACTAATGAGTTGTCCAAGGCCATAAATGTAGACGGAGAAAAGAAGAGGACCCCCACAGGGAGGAGGTGAGGGGTGGAGCTAATTCCAAAGTGGAAAACACTGACGGTCCTACCAGAGAGATAGGAGGATAGACAAGAAAGTGCAGTGTCCTGGATACCCAAGGAGGCCAGGATCTAAAGAAGTAGAGGGTGATCAATAGTATCAAAAGCAGAGGACAGATCAAGAAGAATGAGCAAAGAGTAGTGACCTTTAGGTTTAGCACTAAGTAGATCATTGGTCACTTTAGCGAGGGCAGTTTCCATGGAGTGGTTAGGGCGGAAGCCTGACTGGAAGTGGTCAATGAGAGAGTTAGCAGACAGGTGACTGACCAGGTCAGCATAGACATGTCTTTCCAATAGTTTGGAAGCAAATGGGAGAAGGGAGACAGCAGACGAGTCGAGGGAGGGTTTTTTAAGTATAGGGGATACCATGGCATTTTTAAATGAAAAGGGAAAAATACCAGTGGAGAGGGATAAGTTAAAGAGAGAGGTTAGGGCTGGTATGAATGAAGAGGAGAGAGGGGGAATAAAATGAGAGGAAATGGGGTCAAGGGGGCAGGTGGTGAGACGTGTCCTGGATAGGAGAAATAAGAGTCCCTGTTCTGTAATAGTGGTGAAGCTTATTAGGGTACAATTAAAGGAATTAACCAATGAAGGGAGGTAAGCCAGTGGTAGGAGTTGGAAGCTGTAGGGAGGAGGTAGGGGGTACAAGAAAACCATTTTGGATGTTTTCGATTTTTAGCGGTATAGCAGTAAGCCTCCTTTTAGCCTCATAGGAGACCAGCCACATACTGATACACCCAACTGGATATCAATTGGGACTCAAGCTTCTGTCTCCCGAACATTAGGAAATAGCATAGCTCCAGTGACAGAACAACTTGGAACACCGCTCAAAGCAGGAGCAGAAAGAGTTACGACAGCTCTGATATCTGTGTTACTGACAGCCACAGATGGGGGTGGAGATATGGAAAGCCAAACAGCTCCCTTGCGTCTTGAATCTGGTATGCAATCCTGAGCCTTTTAAGAAGGAACTCCTCTCCTGCGTCTAGCAGATTGATGTCCAATGCTTCTGTTGATCCTAGCTGCAGCTATTCTTTTCCTCTTTGCCGGTGCTTTGCTTGTAAACACAGCTTGGTCCGTCCCCTCCGCTCCTGGATTGGCTGCTTCCTCTGAAAAGACATCTTCTTCCTCCGGACCTGAAGGCTTGCCTCTAGTGACATCACTGGAATCCAGGAACCTGGCTAGAACTCTCTCCACCTCCTCTGGTCTCTCTGCCTATGAATACAGCACGCAATTTCCTCAGCTATGCCAGCCATCCCAGAGGAGTTACAGCTCAAAAGATCCAGCGATGTTCTGACAACGGAGCCACCCTTATTTATACCCCTGAGAGAGCTGAAGGGACCAATCAGACGCAGAATGTCTATCACCAAGCTAATTCTAAACCTGCCAGTTATGTAGCAACCAATCAGAAAGGTGAGATCCATGCTGAGGTAAAGTGCGCCATAACTTAAAACTACTGAAAGAAATTAACTAGTTAATCTCAGCTCAGTTAGATTACTTGGGCATGGCAAATTTAGCACAGCTGCTACCTTTTATACTATATAATATTGAGAATTACCGGTATTAATACATATACTGTAGCTCTGGTTGATACAGGGATACTATATAATATTGAGAATTACTGGTATTTTGCCTTTCTCTGGATCAACTGTTAGGTAAGGTTAAAAAAAGGGTGAAAAGTTTGGACTGGATGTCTTTATTCAACCTCAATTACTATGTTACTATGTACCTGCCATAATAAGATAATGTTCTTTAGATAATGCTAATAATGTTCAGTTCCCTAGAGAAGTTTGAAGTTTGTACTATATTCCCCAGCTACCAGATTTCTTTCCATATCTGATGACTGTCCCTGTTATCAGCAGGTTTGGTCTTTTTGGTTCTGCTATTTGTCCCTGATATTGTTTATCTAAATGAGAATGAATAAAAGGCATAGAATTGAATAAATTAAAATATGTTTGTAATTGTAACATGTTTTTATGTCTCTGCCTAATTTGTGTTGGCTTCCACTTAAGAAGTTCATAGCAACGCTGGCCTAATAAATCATTGGTTTATTACTGAGCCAGGTTTTAGTGTGATCTCTTGTACATTAATCAGGGCAATTAATGTGTTGTCACTGAAATAAAACATTGATTTATCAGCTTGGCATGGCAATGGCTTCCTGTTTGTACCCTGGGAATTGTTCCATCCAGTGACCACCTGGCCCATATAAGGTTCTATCTGTTTATGTCTTGTGTACCGGTACATCAATATTTTGTCTCAATTAGAACAGAAACCATATGAATAGTGATTGGAAGCAGATCACTGGTTCACAGGTAAAGGACAGTTCCTGGAATAACTTGGCTTTAAACCCTGCACACATTTTTACCTCTAGCTATAATCCATTTAATAGGTTTTCCGTACGTGGTGAGAAGAATGCTTGTGAAGGTTCTCATTCATCCAGGTCATGGTATATCTGTTGTATTCAATTAGATCAACTGGACTTAAAGTTTAGTTCTTGAAGACGTTTCACTAGTCATCCGTCTTGATCTCTTAATTCAGAATGACTTGTACAAGAATCTGTTGACAATATAAGTACCCTTGAATATCCCAATAAGCATATAATAGCCAGGTGTTAGGGACCTTCTGAATGCAAGGTGTGGATGCATTGAGGCTAAGAGATATGCTGAGAAGTACAACAAACCTACAGCAGAATCTACACCAGATGTTGCTACCATGAACGGTTCCTCTTCCCATGGCACCTTCTCCTGCCAAGACAGCACCACTTGAGTTGGGTATTCCTGTGAATAATAATGTGTGTTCATTACCTTAACCAATAGAAGGAGCCTCTTAGCCAATGTCCTCTCTCCCTTTTTGTATGCTATGTAGGGTTAGAAAAGCCCAGCAGGGCACTCCTAGGCCCAGACAAACCTCTGTCCTCTATTCACCTCATAAAAGGAAAGGGAGGATGGGAGTGAAGAGAGGGTTACAAACCAGTAACTGTAGACTGAAAGGGAAAATCGTCTCCTGAGCAGGCTCCTGGTCTAATGTTTCCTGGCGGCTCTATGTCCTAATATCTTCTGGCTGGCCCCCAGTGCATATGTATTAGGCGATCTTCTTTCCACCATAATCCCTCTAACTTTGCTTTCAGAAAGGCAGGGTATTTAGGTTTCACCAAACAAAAGGATAGAAGATTTCCTTGTCTCCTGGTCCTTAGGACCTTAAAATGGAATAATTGTACTGATATTAGTTTTTATAAAATATCCATTAAATATATGTATCTTCCCTGCCTTACCTATGATGCTTTGTTTCGAGTGACGATTTTAACTTTAGTTTGTCCATACTGGGTTAGATAATCCTTTTAGAATGCAAAATAAATGATGCATGTTCATAACCTACAAATTTAATTAGAATGAAATTTGTGTCATTAAATAATCTGCAATGAACATCAACAGGAAAGATATGAATAGGTGCTAATTAATTTAATTTTAATTAAAGGAAAACTTAAACCAAAGTCATTTTTCAGTATACCTTGAGCTATTCAAACGACCTTCTCTGCATGTGCTCTTTCTGGGCACGCTTACTGACCATAGTCACATGCTTCCTTTTGAAGATTCCAAATGATTGGCTAGAATGATCTAGTGGGCGGTGGCCTGCTGTGAATACTTCATACATTAACTTAAAACTGGACAGGTCTGAGAAACATAACAGTCAGTGACTAAAATAGAGGGTGTGTCTGTGAGTCTGTAAGATACATTTCTCAACAGCCACAATAAATGGTGAGAGAAAAATAATGTTTTGAAGTCAAAGTGCTCTGTCTTCTTATATTGTGTGGAGGCTTTAGTGTGTGACGGGGACTTTTCTTATTTTGGATGCTGGGGTTTGCATAGAAAGGTTGAGCTTTTATCTTTATGCAGGCCAAATTGACTATTTAAGTATGTAATATATTACATGTTCCATAGCTGATTCCTATATGTACATTTCCATGTACACAGTGCTTTTGCCCTGGAGACTACTATAAATTGTTCAGTGTGAATATTTGCTGTGTGCTTTTTGATTGCCAATGCCTTCTCCAGCTGTGAGCCACCCTGCACTACTCATTCCATCTCTAGCCCTCGCTTCTGGGCCTCCTCCAAATCTCCTGATGAACGTGCTACTCAGAGCCAACATTTTAGCAAAACAGAGCTGGTTGTGTGAGGAGGCTCAGTGTCTGCCAGCTGTGCCAGCCGGAATTACAGAGCCATAAAGAAAACAAACAGGTCCCTCAGCCTCAAGAACATTCCACTTCATGTACAGCTCACAGCTGGCTGCTTTCAGCAGATGGTGGTGATGACAAGTGGAAAAAATAAGATGGAGACTATTGCGTCATGGTATAAACAAGATGGAGGCTGATACCCTAAATTACAGATGGGAAAAATTGGCTTAATGGAGAACCCTCATAAGGGGTATAGAAGTGTCACTACTGGTAAAAATGGAAAAATACCAGTTACCTTCTCAATGGTAATGTGGACTGGTTAAAGGAGCCTCTGGTATCCCCTACATAGGGTTGCCATGACCAAACATGGCATTAGTGGGTACTTTGGTTTTTGGCCTCATAGCTATACTGTTTTCCAGCTTTTAATAATAAATACATTGCTAAGATTATTAATAGCACCAAACAGTGGACAGCAAGTTAAAAATGGAGGAAATGGTCCAGACTGTTATGTGTGTGACCCAAACAACAATATTTATAAATCTGACAGATGTAGGACTAAAGTTCTTTTTCCACTTCTTCTTGCCTCTAGGGAGGTTTCAGCCTCCTCTTCAAGCTCTCCAAGCCTTTATATGTTCCGTCATTGGGTGTGATGTCAAGACTGACAGCTGCTAAATGGAAGAACCAGGAAACAAAAAAAAGAAAAGAAAAAAATTGCCAGAGAGTAACCTTGCAACGCTAAGCAGATGCAAAAAAGAAAGCAAAGAAATCAATGAAAACCACTAAGTAAACTACTGATAAGGAACCAAATGTCTTCAGGTTCTCGTTAGTAAGAACAAGATGGAGGACGCAGCACTGAACCGTATTTAGAACATACAAGATGGATAGAACAAAGCAGACAGGATGACACAATAGCACTTTAATATCCTTTGCAAATCAGTGTGAGCAGCTCCGGATTTCCGATTAGGCAACAGCCTTGGCCGACGCATGTACCAGCTGCAAGAAATAAAGATAATAAGAGTAAAATGTTGTTTTAGTAAGGACAGGAACAGGCCCATTGGCCTAATTCTATAAACAAAGTAAAATGTTCCGTCAACTGCAGATTTGTGTTCTAAGTCCCACCCAAGTCCCCAAATATTCCTGTTTAGTTCCCCATAGAAAGAACGTGGAGCTAATGGGCCGTTCTTAGGCATCTATGTCAGTGATGTCTGGTGAGTGTTCTTGCTGCTATTGCCAAACTGCTAGGGGGCAGCAAGGTGTAGAATTTCTGACTTTCTGCTAGGGTCCAGTCCTTCTTCATTGGACACCCCCCAACCCCCACCCACCCCGTACCTTCTGAACATAGTTTTTTGCTGCCACAAACTCTCTCACCTCTTTTGAGGTTTTTTGTTTCCTTGTGAAAACACTACAAATGGAGGCTTAATCTGCCTTTGGCAGCGCCCTGTGTTTTCCTTGAGTTACAGAGGTTCTGCCTAATTCAAAACATATGAAATGCAGAAAAGCGAGACAGATTGTTGGAATTAACCCCTTTCGTCTCCTGCCGTGGCTTCCATAGTTAACCCTTTAGTGATCTGTACAGTGGAAAGGCGAAGAGTTCCAAGGAAACTGCTGGGAGGAAGTTATCCGCAGACAAGAGGAAATTAGAAACGCAATCAATGGGATTCAACTATCAGCAGTGATTTCGCCAATTCTGCTTTGACACGAAAATATAATAATACCAAAGTGGTGAAAATCAGAAGCATTAACAAACAAATGGCTTTTCAATATGTTACCATGTTACTCTTAGTATGTAAGTATGTTACTATTCCAATAAAACCTGTCATTTTTTGATGTTTTTGTGCAGTCACTCGGTTCATAATGTGCAGAGTTGGGTGTTTAGTGTAAGATCTTTAAGATGAGAAAACATACAAAGGGTCATCAGGGTTAAAGTGTCCCCTTGTTTGGGGTGTATGTAGGGACCATGTGTCCACCAATCAGAAAGGACATTTATTATCAGCATTTCCTCCTTTTATCCTTACTGTGACTTTCTCTATGGCACACAGTCAGACACAGCCGGGCCCTACCTGGGCCCTAACCTACAGGGTGACACAATGTTTATACAATGATCCTAAACATACCATAACCCAGCACAATCCACTGACCCCTCAATTCTTATTCCATCTTTGTCTTCTTCTTTATTACAGCTTGTGACCTTGGTTATTATAAGTCTTTCCCCGGGGACCATCTCTGCTCCAAGTGCCCTCCGTTCAGCCATTCAGAAGCGCTCGCTGCCAAACTGTGTTCCTGTGACAGCAATTATTTCCGTTCAGCCATGGACCCACCGTCAGCCCCATGTTCACGTAGGTACCAACCCATTGCATATAACTACATTAGAGAATCGCCTACCTACCGAAGGGTAAGGGCACATTGTGCCACACATACAATACCCCTATCCCATAGGCAAGGTATGGCAAGAGTGTAGGCCAAGCACATTTCACCTACATGGAAAGGGAAGGAGGGATGTTTGTTCAGTCTTAGATAAACATATTTAGCAATATACTCTAATCACATACTTTACAATCTGATCGTTCAATCTTCATACAATATACCTCTACCATGTTAAAGTCAATATCATTTCAGTGGAGCAAGTGAGCTAGAAGTACAAAAAATATATTATATGTAAACTAAGGTCATGGGCCAGATGGTATTCATCCCAGTAATTAAATAGAGATACACACCCCTAATGTAAAACTAAGGTCATGCGTAGGGGCCCCCAGCTGGTATCATCCCAGTTAATTAAAAGAGATTACACCCCCTAAATGTAAACTAAGGTCATGGGCAGATGGATTCAGTCCCAGTAATTAAATAGAGATTTACACCCCCTAAATGTAAACTAAGGTCATGGGCCAGGATGGTATTCATCCCAGTAATTAAATAGGAGATTTACACCCCTAAATGATAAACTAGGTCATGGCCAGATGGTATTCACCCGTAATACAATAGAGATTACACCTCCCTAATGTAACTAAGGTCATGGGAACAGATGGTATTCATCCCAATTAAGTAAAGAGGATTACACCTCCCTAAATGTAAAACGAAGTCATGGACCAGGATGGTTATTCATCCCGTAATTAAATAGAGATTACACCCCTAAATGTAAACTAAGGGTATGGGCAGATTGGTATTCCATCCCAATAATTAACTAGAGATTACCACCTCCTAAATGTAAACTAAGGTCATGGGCCAGATTGGTATTATCCAGTAATTAAATAGAGATGACACCTCCTAAATGTAAACTAAGGTCATGGCAAGATGGTATCATCCCAGTAATTAAATTAGAGATACACCCCCTAAATGTAAACTACGGCATGGACAGATGGTATTCATCCCAGTAATTAACTAGAGTTACACCCCCTCCTAAATGAGAAATAACGGTCAGGGGACAGATGGTTATTATCCCAATAATTAAATAGAGATTACACCTCCTAAATGTAAATAAGGTCATGGGCCAGATGGGTGGTATTCATACCAATTAATTAAATAGAGATTTACACCTCCTAAATGTAAACTAAGGTCATGGGCCAGAGGGATTATCCCGTAATTAAATAGAGATTACACCCCCTAATGTTAAATAAGGTCAGGGACCAGAGGGATTCATCCCAGTACTTAAATAGAGATTACACACCCTAAATGTAAAACTATAGGCATGGGCCAGATGGTATTCATCCAGTAATAAATTAGAGATAACCTCCTAAATGTAACTAAGGTCATGGGCCAGATGGTATTCACCCAGTAATAAATAGAGATTACACCCCCCTAAAATGGTAAACTAAGGTATGGGCCAGATGGCTGATTCATCCAAGTAATTAAATGAGATGTACATCCCCTAAATGTAAAACTCAAGGTCAGGGGCCAGATGGTATTCATCCCAGTAATAAATAGAGATTTACACTCCTAAATGTAAACTAAGAGTCATGGGCCCGATGTGTGTATTGTAATCCCACTAATAAATTTTTAAGAGATTCACCCCCTCTTAAATGTAAAACTAAGGTCATGGCCAGATGGTATCATCCCAGTAATTAAAGGAGAGAGAGTTACACCCCTAAATGTAAAACTAAGGTCATGGGCCAGATGGTATTCATCCCAGTACCTAAATAGAGATTACACCCACTAAATGTAACTAAGTCATGGACCCGAGGTATCATCCCAGTAATTAAAATAGAGATTACACCCCCTAAATGTAAACTAATGTCAGGGCCAGATGTATTCATCCAGTAAAAAGAGAGTTAAACCCCCCTAATGTAAACTAAGGTCTGGGCCAGATGGTATTCCATCCCAGTAATTTAAATAGACGATTACACCCCCTAAATGTAAACTAAGGTCATGGACCAGATGGTATATCCCAGTAATTAAGAGAGATTACACCCCCTAAATGTAAAATAAGGTTCATGGGCCAGATGGTATAATCCCAGTAATGAAAGAGAGATTACACCCCCTAAATGTAAACTAAGGTAATGGGCCAGATGGTATTCATCCCAGTCATTTTAAGAGAGACTACACCCAATAATGTAAACAAGGTTCATGGGCCAGTGGTATTCAATCCCAGTAATGAAAGAGAGATCCACCCCCTACATATTAAACTAAGGTCAGGGCAGATGGTATTCATCCCGAATTAAAGAGAGATTAATACCCCAATAAATGTAACTAAGGGGTCAGGGGCAAGATGGTATTCATCCTCAGTAATTTAAATAGAGATTACACCCCCTAAATGTAAAATAGGTCATGGGAAGATGGTATCATCCAATATTAAATAGAGATTACACCCCTAAATGTAAACTAAGGTCAGGGCCAGATGGTATTCATCCCCATTAATTAAAATAGAGATACACCCCTAAATGTGAAATAAGGTCATGGGCCAGAGATGGTATCATCCAATAATTACCATAGAGATTACACCTCCTAAATGTAACAGGAATGGGCCAGATGTATCATCCCCCATAAGTAAAGAGAGATACACCCCCTAATGTAAACTAAAGGTTCGTTGTCACAAATGCCGAATGGGAGTCCCGACCTGCAACGCTATGATGTGTACGAAAACACGGTTTCGGGTGATAACGGACAGTGTGGGAGACACGTTATCGTCCCAAAAAGGATGTCATTGGACATCCGACCATTTGGCAACGATATAAAAGTCCAGGGATTATCCCTTCGTTGTTACTTTAATTTTTTTATCTGATGATATCTTTGGGAAAAAAACAAACTTGCAATAATGGTATTATATACAATGTCCATTTAAGTCAAAATCTGATCAGATAACTCATTTTCATAATGTTAAAAACAAAGGCCAGGGCAAGGATGGTCATCGAGGGATTCTAAAATAAGATTACACCTCCCAAATATAATACAAAGGATAAGGGCCAGATAGTGGGATGGAGATTATATTAATATAGTATACTACCCTTGGAATGGGCTTTAGTAAGGATAGTTATACTACCCTTGGATGGGTCTATTAGTATAATATAGTATTACTACCCTTGGATGATATTATTAGTATAAATACGCTACTACATTGTACGGGTCTACTTAGTTATAAATATAGGTATACTTTTTACCCTCTGGACTGGTCTATTAGTATAATATAGTATACTACCCTGTGAGGGTCTATTAGTTATAATATACGTATAGAACCCTTGGAATTGGTCTATTAGTATAGGATAGGATTAATACCCTTGGATGAGGCTATAGTATAGGTAGTATCTGACCCTTGGATGGTCTATTAGTATAATATAGTTATACTACTGGGATATGTCCTCTTAGTATAGTAACTACCCTTGTGCTGGTATATTAGTATAGGATAGTATATACCTTGTGCTTGGTCTATTAGTATATATCGTATACTACCCTTGGACCGGTCTAGTAGTATAAAGAGTTATACCCTTGTGCTGGTATTAGTATAAAATAGTAGTAACTACCCTGGGGACTGGTCTATTAGTATAAATAGATACGACTTGTGCTGGTCTATGAGTTAATAATAGTATACGCTTGTGCTGGTATTTAGAAATTAGTATAAACACTTTCGGACTGGTCTATTAGTTGAACGATAGATAATAACCTGTGCTGCGTATATGGTATAAATTGTATAACCATGGTGATGGTATAATAGTACAATATAGTATACTCACCCTATGTGCTGTGGTCTATAGTATATATAGTTGACTACCCTTGGGTGGTCTATTAGTATATATAGTATAAACCCGTGTGCTGGCTCTTAGTATAATACTAGTTATAAGATCCACTTGTCTGGGCATTGTATAATATTAGGAGTAGACTACCTCGTGCTCGGTCTTTTAGTTATAAGACAGGATACTACCCTTGTGATGGTTATTAGTATAATATAGGTAACTCCTGTGCTGGTATAATAGTTACATAGTATAACTAACCTTGTGCTGTCTATAGTATAATAAGTTTATACACCATGTGCTGGTTATATTAGGGATAATATAGATCTACCCTTGTGCTGGTCTACTAGATATATAGTATATAACCTGTGCGGTTATATAGATAATCTAGTAACTACCTTGTGATGGTTATAGTATAATAGTATACTACCTTGTGCTGGTCTATGTTAATCGTTGTGAGGTTGAATAAAAGACCTAGTCCATCCAGTCCAACACCCCCTCTAGAATATCATCATCCTTGCTAAAGTGATCCAGATGAAGGCAAAAAACCCCAACCAACTTGAAGGCGTGTACAAAATCATTCCGATCCAAGTTTCCTCTGAAACTTCCCGTGCTAGGGCCAGATGGTATTCATCCCAGTAATTAAAGAGAGATTACACCCCCTAAATGTAAACTAAGGTCATGGGCCAGATGGTATTCATCCCAGTAATTAA
>JAACNH010001681.1:0-25468 GCA_019447015.1 Hymenochirus boettgeri | reverse complement strand
TAGATACTATATTATACTAATAGACCAGCACAAGGGGTAGTATTACTATCCTATTACTAATAGACCCAGTCCAAGGGGTTAGTTAGTTATATATTATACGAATAGACAGTCCAAAGGGAGTATACTCTATTATTACTAATAGACCCAGTCCCAAGGGTAGTATACTATAGTATACTTATAGACCCAGTCCAGGGTAGTATACTATACATACTAATAGACCAGCACAAGGGGAGTATACTATATTATCCTAATAGACCAGTCCAAGGGTAGTATACTATAGATACAATAGAACCAGTCCAAAGGGTTAGTTACTATATTTATACTAATAGACCAGCACCAAGCGGTAGTATACTATATTATATAATAGACCAGCACAAGGGTAGTATAAATCCTATACTCTAGACCAGACAAGGGTAGTCTACCACATATACTAATAGACCAGCACCTGGGTAGTATACTATATTATACTAATAGACCACACAAGGTATATACTTGATTATACTAATAGGACAGTTCCAAGGGTAGTATACTTATCCTATACTAATAGACCAGCACAAGGGTAGTATTTTACTATCTAACTAATAGACCAGCACAAGGGTAGTATACTACTATTAATAGACCAGTCAAGGGTAGTATACTATATTATAACTAAATCGCCCAGTCCAAGGGTAGTATCCCTATATGATATCATAGGACCAGTCCAAGGGTAGTATACTATATTATACTAATAACCAGCACAAGGGTAGTATTACTATATTATACGCTAACTAGGACCAGTCCAAGGGTATTTAATATAGTATTCTAAAGAACAGCACACGGTAGTCATACTATATATATAATAAGACCAGCCCAAGGGTAGTATACTATATTATACTAATAGGAACCAGTCAAGGGTAGGATATATATATTATACTTATAGACAGTCCAAGGGTTAAGTCATTACTATATTATACTAATAGACCAGCACAAGGGTAGTATACTATCCTATACTAATAGACCAGCACAAGGGTAGTAGTATGTTTACTATTATTATACTAAGTAGGAAAGCACAAGGGTTTAGTATTTGTTACTATCCTAACTAATAGACCAGCCAAGGCGTAGTATACTATATTATACTAATAGACCAGCACAAGGTGGTAGTATACTCCTATATAATGACCAGCACAATGGGGTAGTATCACCTTTCTTATATATAGACCAGCAACAAGGGATATACTATATTATAATAATAGACCAGCACAAGGGTAGTATACTATATTATACTAATAGACCAGCCCAAGGGTAGTATACTATATTATACTAATCGCCAGCCCACACGGGTAGTATACTATGTTATTACTAATAGACCAGCAAAGGGTGGTAGTAGTATACTATATTATACGAATAACCAGCCAGGGTAGTTTATCATCCTATACTAATAGACCAGCCAAAGGGTAGTATATATATTATACTAATCGACCAGTCCAAGGGTTAGGTAGTATACTATATTATACTAATTAGACCAGTCCAAGGATAGTATACATATATCTAATAGACCAGCACAAGGGTAGTATACTATATTATCCTAACTAGACCAGCCACAAGGGTAGTATACTCATTACACTAAACTAGCCGCCACAAGCGGGGTAGTATACCTATATTATACTACTAGACCAGCACAAGGGTATAGTATACTATATATACTAATAGACAGCACAAGGGTAGTATACGATTTATACTAATAGGGGGGGACCAGATCAAGGGTAGGATACTATATATACAATAGGACCAGCACAAGGGTAGATAACTATCCTATACAATAGGCCAGCACAACGGGTAGTATACTATATTATTACTATAGCCAGCACAAGGGTTAGTATACTATCCTCTACTAATAGACCAGTTCCAAGGGTAGTATACATGTTATACTAATTAGACCAGCACAAGGGTAGTATACTATTCCTATACTAATAGACCGCCCAGAGGTATATTACTAATTATACTAATAGACCAAGCACAAGGTTAGTTATTACTATTATTTACTAATAGCCAGAAAGGGTAGTTATATCCTATACTAATAGACCAGTCCAAGGGTAGTATACTATCATATTACAATGCGCCCACGGGGGGTAGTATACTATATTATACTACTAGACCAGCACAAGGGTAGTATACTATATTATACTAATAGACCAGTACAAGGGTAGTATACTATATGATACTAATAGGACCAGCACAAGGGTAGTATACTATATTATACATCGACAGCCCAAGGGTAGTTGAGTATACTCATCCATACTAAATAGGACAGTCCAAGGGGGTATACTTATATAATAATAGACCAGCAACAAGGGTAGTATACTATATTATTACATAGACAGTCAAGGGTAGTATACTATATTATACTAATTAGGACCAGCCAAGGGTAGTGGTAGATATATATTATACTAATAGACCAGCCCAAGGGTAGTTAGGGTAGTTATACTATATTATACTAATAGACCAGCAAAGGGTAGGTATACTAATTATACTAATAGACCAGTCCAAGGGTAGTATACTTATTAACTAATAGACCAGACCCAGGATAGTTATATTTAGTATAATATATTATACTAATTAGACCAGCACAAGCTGGTAATTTATACTATATTATAATAATAGACCAAGTCCAGGGTAGTTACTATATTATACTAATAGACCAGTACAGGGTAGTAACTATATGATATAATAGACCAGTCCAAGGGTGATTACTATTTATACTAATTAGACCAGCCCAAGGGTAGTTTACTATCTATATTATAAATAGACCAGCGCACAAGGGGTAGTATACTATATTATACTAATAGACCAGCACAAGGGTAGTATACTATATATAATAATGACAGTCAAGGGTAGTATACTAATTATACTAATAGGACAGCAGTCCAAGGGTGAGTATACTATAGTATACTAATAGACCAGACACGGGTAGATACTATATTTATACTAATAGACCAGGCCAAGGGTTAGTATAACTATATTATACTAATAGACCAGCACAAGGGTGAGTATATATATTATACTAAAATAACCAGTCAAGGGTAGTATACTAATTATACTACTAGACCAGTCCAAGGGTAGTATACTATATATATTAGAGACCAGCCACAAGGGTAGTCTACTATTTATATCATAGACAGCCACAAGGGTAGTATACTATATTATACTAATAGACCAGCACAAGGGTAGTATACTATCCTATACTAATAGACCAGTCCAAGGGTAGTATACTATATTATACTAATAGACCAAGCACAAGGGTAGTATACTATATTATACTAATAGACCAGTCCAAGGTAGTATACTATATCTCTAATAAAGACCAGCACAAGGGTAGTATATCTATTACTATACGAATAGACCAGTCCAAGGGTAGTATACTATATTATACTAATAGACCAGTCCAAGGGTAGTATACTATATTATACTAATAGACCAGCACAAGGGTAGTTACTATATTATACTAATAGACCAGCCCAAGGGTTAGTATACATATTAACTAATAGACCAGCACAAGCGGGTCGTTACTATATTATAATATAGACCAGCCCCCAGGGTAGTAGTATTCTATATATACTAATAGACCAGCCAAGGGTAGTATACTATATAACTATAGACAGCACCAAGGGTAGTATACTATATTATACTAATAGACCAGCACAGGGTAGTATACTATATTATACTAATAGACCAGCACAAGGGTAGTATACTATCCTATACTAATAGACCAGCACAAGGGTTGGTAGTATACTATATTATTAACTAATAGACCAGTCCAAGGGGATATTACTATTATACTAATAGACCAGTCCAAGGGTAGTATACTTATTATCTATTAGACCAGCCCAAGGGTAGTATACTATATTATACTAATAGGACCAGCACAAGGGGTGTATTACTATATTCTACTAATAGACCGCACACGGGGGTCGTATACTATCTATAACGAATAGACAGTCAAGGGTAGTATAACTATATTATAACTAATAGACAGTCAAAGGGTAGTAACTATATTATACTAATAGCAGTCCAAGGGTAGTAGTTAACTATATTCTACTAATAGCCCAGTCAGGGTAGTATAACTATATTATATATAGACCAGCACAAGGGTAGTATAATATTTATACTAATTAGACACCAGTCAAGGTAGTAGTATACTAATTATACTAATAGCCCAGCAAAAGGGTAGTATACTATATATACTAAATAGACAGCAAAAAGGGTAGTATACTATATTATACTAATAGACCAGGTCCAAGGTTAGTATACTATCCTATTACAATAGACCAGCCACAAGGGTAGATACTATATTATACTAATAGACCAGTCAAGGGTAGTATACTATACGTATACTAATAGACCAGTCCAAGGGTAGAACTATTTATAATAATAGACCAGCACAAGGGTAGTAATATATTATACTAAATAGACCAGCACAAGGGAGTAACTATATTATACTAATAGACCCGCACAAGGGTAGTAGTATACTATTATACTAATAGACCAGTCCAAAGGGTAGTATAGCTATCACCCCTTATCTATATAATAGACCAGAACCAAGGGTTAGTTATACCTCCTATAATTAATAGACCAGCACAAGGGTAGTAACTATATTTTTACTAATAGACCAGCACAAGGGGTAAGTCTACTAGTTTACTAATAGACCAGGCAAGGGTAGTATACTATATTATACTAATAGACCAGCACCACGGGTAGTTAACTATATTATACTAATTAGACAGTCCAAGGGTAGTGATACTTATTATATAATAGAACAGTTCCACGGGTAGTATACTATATATTACTAATAGACCAAGTCAGCGGAAGTATACTATATTATAACAATTAGACCAGCACAAGGGTATATACTAGATTATACTATAGACCAGTCCAAGGGTTAGTATACTCTATTATACAATAACCAGCACAAGGGTAGTATACTAAAACGTTACTAATAGACAGTCCAAGAAAAAAAGTTAAGTATTACGATACTATATTATATCATAATATAGACCAGTCCAAGGGTAGTATATATTATTATACTAAGAGACCAGCAAAAGGGTAGTATACTATATTATACTAATAGACCAGTCCGAAGAGTAAGTATACTATATATACTAATCGACCAGCACATAGGGTCGTATACTATATTATACTAATAGACAGTCCAAGGGTAGTATACTATATATACTAATAGACCAGTCCAAGGGTAGTATACTAATTATACTAATAGACCAAGCACAAGGGTATAGTTATAGATTTCTACTATAGACCAGCCAAGGGTAGTATACTAGATTATACTAATAAGACCAGAGCTAACAAGAGGAGTTATCTAAATACTAATAGACCGAGCCCCAAGGGTAGTATACTATATTATACTAATAGACCAGCCCAAGGGTAGTTACTATATTATACTAATAGACAAGCAAAGGGTAATATACTATATTATACTAATAGACCAGACAAGGGAGGTATACTATATTATACTAATTAGACCAGCACAAGGGTAGTATACTTATACCTATATAATAGACCATTGCAAAGGGTAGTATACTACTATGTTACTTAAATAGACCAGTCCAAGGGTGGTAGTATACTATATTATAACTAATAGACCAGTCCAAGGGTATAGTATATTATATTATATATAGACCGCCCAGGGTAGTATACTATATTATACGAATAGACCAGCACAGGGGGGTAGTAACTATATTATACTAATAGACAGAACAAGGGTAGGGTAGTTATACTATCCTTACTAATAGACAGTAAGGGATCAGTATACTATATTATACTAATAGACCAGTCCAAGGGTAGTATACTATATTATAGAATGGCCAGTCCAGGGTCGCCCCCCCCCATACTATATTAGACTATAGGAACCAGTCCAAGGGTAGTATACTATATTATATAATAGACCAGAAAGGGGTAGTATAATATATTATACTCATAGCACCAGTCCAAGGTAGTATACTATATTATTAATAAATAGACAGCACAAGGGTAGTATAATAATTATACTAATAGACCAGCACAGGGTAGTATACTAATTATACACTAGGACCAGTCCAAGGGTAGTATAATATCCTATACTTAATAGACCAGCACCCAAGGGTAGTTACTATGTATACTAATAGACCAGTCCAAGGGTAGTATACTATATTATACTATAGACCAGTCCAAGGGTAGTATTACTATATTATACTAATAGACGCAAAGGTGGTAGTATACTATATCCCTACTAATTTAGCCCAGCACAAGGGTAGTATACTATAATATCTAATAGACCAGCACAAAGGGTTAGTATACTATATTATATAATAGACCAGTACAAGGGTAGTAGTAATATATGTATATAATAGACTAGCACAAGGGGTAGTATACTATCCTATACTAATAGACCAGCACAAGGGTAGTATACTATATTATACTAATAGACCAAGCACAAGGGTGTATACTATATTATACTAATAGACCAGCACATGGGTGTGTATACTATATTATTTAAATAGACCAGTCCAAGGGTAGTATACTATATATACTAATAGACCCAGTCACGGGTAGTATACTATCTTTATTACTAATAGCCCAGTCCAAGGGTAGTATACATATTATTACTAATAGACCAGCACAGGGTAGTATACTATATTCTACGAATAGACCAGTCCAAGGGTATAGTTAGATAATTATATATAGACCAGCACAAGTGGTAGTATACATATCTTATACTAATTAGACCAGGCCAAGGGGTAGTATACTAATTCTACTAATAGACCAGCACAAGGGTAGTATACTATTTTTTTTATTTTATATACCTAATAGACCGTCCAAGAGGTAGTATACTATTTATTATAATGCACCAAGGTCCAAGGGTAGTATACTATATTATATATACTAATAGACCAGTTCAAGAGTAGTATACTATACTATATATACATAATAGACCAGTCCAAGAGTAGTATACTAACTATATATACTAATAGGGACCAGTCCAAGAGTAGTATACTATATTATACTATATATACTAATAGACCAGTCCAAGAGTAGTATACTATACATATCTAATATAGACCAGGTCCAAGAGTAGATACTATAATTAACTATATATACAACTAATAGACCAGTCCAAGAGTAGTATACTATACTATATATACTAATAGACCAGTCCAAGAGTAGTATACTATACTATATTATATATACTAAAAGACCAGTCCAAGGGTAGTATACTATATTATACTATATATATATTATATTACAATAGGACCATCCACAGAGTAGTTATACTATATTATACTATATAAGACACTAATAGAGCACCCCAAGGGTAGGTATACTATGATATACTAATAGACACCGCACAAGGTAGTTATACTATATTATATTATTAGGACCAGCCAAGGGTAGCTACTATATTATACTAATAGACCAGTCCAAGGGTAGTATACTATATTATACTAATAGACCAGACCAGGGTTGTATACTATATTATATTTATAATAAGACCAGTCCACGAGTAGTCTACTTATTATAATAATAGACCAGCACAAGGTAGTATACTATATTATATTATTTAGACCAGTACAAGGTAGTTACTATATTATTTAATTAGACCAGTCCAAGGCGTAGTAGTATACTATCTTATACTAATGGACCAGCACAAGGTTGTATACTATATTAGATTAATAGGACCCAGTCCAAGGAGTTAGTATACTATATTATACTAATAGACCAGTCCAAGGGTCGATACTATTTTATATTATAGACCAGTCAAAACTCAAAAAAAAGGGTAGTTACTATATTATATTATAGACCCGTCAAGGGTAGTTAGTATACTATATGTATACTAATAGACCAGCACAAGGGTAGTATACTATATTATATAATAGACCGCAAGGTAGTATACTATATTTATACTATATATATACACTACTAGACCCAGTCCAAGGTAGATACTTATATGATACGATAGATACACTAATAAAGCACCCAAGGGGGTAGTATAAATATTATACTAATAGACCAGTCCAAGGGTAGTATACTATATTATACTAATAGACCAGTCCAAGGTAGAGTATACTATATATACGACTAGACCAAGTCCAGGGTAGTATACGATATTATACTAATTAGCCCAGTCCAAGGGTAGTATACTATACTTATACTAATAGACCCCAGTCCAAGGGTAGTCTACTATCCATTATCCTACTAGACCAGTCCAAGGGTAGTATCCTATTTCCTATACTAAATCGACCAGTCCAAGGGTAGTATACTATATTATATTAATAGACCCAGTCCAAGGGTAGTATTATACTTTGTACCGAATAGACCAGCAAAGGGTAGTATACTAATCCTATACTAATAGACCAGTCCAAGGGTAGTATACTATATTATACTAATAGACCAGCACAAGGGTAGTATACTATATTATACTAATAGACCAGTCCAAGGGTAGTATACTATATTATATTAATAGACCATCCCACTATCTGGCCCTGTTCCTTTGTTTATATTTGGGAGGTGTAATCTTATTTAGAATCCTCGGATGAAACCATCTTGCCCTGGACCTTTGTTTACATTATGAAAAATGATTATTCTGATCAGATTTTGACTTAAATGGACATTTATAACAGTATTGCAAGTTTGTTTTTATTCCCAAAGATGATCATCAGATAAAAGACATTATGGGTAGGGTATAAAGGTTGGACTAGATGGACGTATGTCTTTATACAACCTCCAATACTATGTTACTATGGTTGTGTCACAGAGACACGGTCAGGAAGATTGCGCTATCGCTCTGGTTATTCCTCCCACCCGGGATTTAATACGCTCTTATGTATGTGGATAAATCCTGGAAGGGATTCTCCCCCTGCAGGACTTTAATGACATCCATCAGCTGGCGTTAAATAGTTGTGCTTAAACTGTCACAAAGCATGTATTGAATATGTTGCGCCAGCTGCACGAGTGTCTTATGTAAAAGCCGTGATATCGGCACAATAAAAGGAGATAAAGCAGAGCAAACCAACATTAAATTAATTAGCCTGACTTTTTCTCCAAAATCGTTTTAAAAATCCACAGGAGTGTTTATATTGGTGGTATTTGTGTGTGTGTTAGAGAAAAACAGGGTAGTTAGTGTGTTGTTAGTCATGACACAGTGTGTAGTTGTGTATGTCATAGACACACAGTGTGAAGTTAGTGTAGTTGCGTGTTTGTCATAGACACAGTGTAGTTGTGTGTTTGTCATAGACACACGGTGTTTAGTTAGCTTAGTTGTGTGTTTGTCATAGACACACAGTGTGAAGTTAGTGTAGTTGCGTGTTGTCCTAGACACAGTGGTTAGTTAGTGTAGTTGTGTGTTTGTCATAACAACAGGTTTAGTTAGGTAGTGTGTGTTTGTCATAGACACACCAGTCTTTGTCAGTTAGTGTAGTTGTGTGGTTTTGTAATAGACACACAGTGTGTAGTAGTGTGTTGCGTGTTTGTAAATTTAGACACACAGTGTGGAGTTGTGTTCGTTGCGTGTTGTCATGACCGACCACACAGTGTGTAATTTAGGCTTGTGTGCTTTGTCAAGACACACAGTGTGTAGTTGTGGTGTCTATATGACAAACACACACGACACTAACATACACACTGTGTGTCTATGACAAAACATCAAACGACACTAATTAGCACACTTGGTGTCTGTAATGACAAACAAGCAACGACACTAACTACACACTGTGTGTCTATGACAAACACACAACTAAAATAACTTACACACTGTGTGTATGACAAACACACAATACACACTGTGTGTAGACAAACACACAACAACACTAAACCTCAACTGTTGTGGTCTATGACAAACACACCAACTACACTAAACTACACCACTGTGTGTCTTGGACAAACACGCAACTACACACTGTGTGTCTAGACAAACACACAACCACAATAAACTACACACTGTGTGTCTATGACAAAACCCACCCACAACGACACTAACTACACACTGGTCTAGACAAAACACACAACTTACATGGTGTAGTTTAGTGCTCGTTGTGTGTTTGTCATAGACACACAGTGTGAGTTAGGTGGTTGTGTGTTTGTCATAGACCCACAGTGGGTAGTGTGTGTTGTCATAGACACACAGGGTGTAGTTAGTGTTGGTTGGAGTGGTGTGTCCTTAGACAACAGTGGTAGTTGCGGTTTGTCATAGGACACACAGGTGTAGTTAGTGTGTGTGGTTGTCATAGACACACAGTTGTAGTAGTGTAGTTGTGTGTTTGTCCATCGACACACAGTGTGTAGTTTAGTGTGGTATGTGTGTTTGTCATAGACCACACAGTGTGGAGTGGTGTTGGTCATAGACACACAGTGTGTAGTTAGTTGTGGTTGTGTGTTGTCAGAGACAACAGTGTGTAGTGTCGTTGGTGGTTTGTCAGAGACACAGTGGGTGTAGTGTAGTTAGTGTCGTTGTGTGTTTGTCATAGACACACAGTGTGTAGTTCGTGGGGTTTTGTTTTTGGTGTGTGTCATAGACACAGTGTGTCGTTGCGTGTTTGTCATAGGACACACAGTGTTTAGTAGTGTATGAGTTGTGTGTTTGTCATAGACACACAGTGTGTATTAGTTGTAGTGAGGTGTTTGTCATAGACACACAGTGTGTTGTGTAGTTAGTGTAGTTGTGTGTTGCATAGACACACAGGTGTAGGTCGGTAGTTGTGTGTTTGTCATAGGACACGATCCATGTGAGTTAGTTGGTGTAGTGTGGTGGTTGGTAATTAGGACACACAGTGTGTAGTTAGTGTCGTTGGTGTTGGTAAACAGAAACACAGGGGAGTTAGTGTAGTTGTGGTGGTCATAGACACACAGTGTGTAGGTAGTGAGTCTGTTTGTCCATAGACACCCAGTGTGTAGTAGTGTATTTGTGTGTTTTTCTAGACACAAACAGTGTGTATTTTAGTGGGTTGTGTTTGTCATGAGACACCACAGTGGGTCGGGGTGTGTGTGTCATAGACACAAGTGTGAGTTAGGTTAGTTGGTGTTGTTCTAGGACACAGTGTGTAGTTAGTGTCGTTGTGTGTTGGTATAGACACAGTGGTAGTTAGGGTAGTTGGGTGTTGGTAATAGACAGTGTTGTAGTTGGGTGTTTGTCAATAGACACACAGGTGTAGTAGTGTCATTGCGTTTGTGTCATAGACAACAAACAGTGTGTGTTAGTTGGTTGTGTGTGTGTAAAGACACACAGTGGTAGTTGTTGTGTTTGTCATAGACACACAGTGTGTAGTTAGTGTAGTTGTGTGTTTGTCATAGACACACGTGTGTAGTTAGTGTCGTGGTTGGGTTTGTCATAGACACAAGGGTTTAGGTAGTGTCGTTGTGTGTTTGTCAAAGACACACAGTGTGTAGTTAGTGTGGTTGTGTTTGTCATAGACACACAGTGTATAGTGTCGTTGTGTGTTTGTCATAGACACACAGTGTGTAGTTAGTGTCGTTGCGTGTTTGTCATAGACACACAGTGTGTAGTTGTGTCGTTGTGTGTTTGTCATAGACACAGTGTGTAGTTAGTGTGGTTGTGTGTTTGTCATAGACACACAGTGTGTAGTTAGTGTCGTTGCGTGTTTGTCATAGACACCATGGTGTGTAGGATAGTTAGGTCGTTGCGTGTTTGTCAGACACCACAGTCTGGTGTAGTGTCGTGGGTGTTTGTATAGGACACACAGGGTAGTTAGTGTCGTTTGTGTGTTTGTCATAGACCAACAGTGTTGTCGTTAGTGTCGGGTGGGTTTGTCATAGACCACAAGGGTGTAGTTAGTGTCGTTGTGTGTTTGTCATAGAATCACCAGGGTGTAGTTTGTAGTAGTTGTTAGTTTGTGTTTTGTCATAGACACACAGTGTGTAGTTAGTTGTCGGTGTGTGGTTGTCAAAGACACAAAGGTGGTAGTTAGTGGGTTGTGTGTTTGTCATAGGACCACACAGTGTGTAGAATGTAGTGTCGTTGCGTGTTTGCATAGACACACAGTGTGTAGTTAGTGTTGGTTGGTTGTGTTTGTCATAGACACAAAGTGTTTGTAGGTCGTGCGTGTTTGTCATTAAGTACACACAGTGTGTAGTTTAGTGTGTTGTGGTTTTGTTCATAGACACCAGTGTGTAGTTAGTGAGTTGTGGGTTTGTCATAGACACACAGGGTGTTGTTAGTTAGTGGAGTGTGTGTTTGTCATAAGACACACAGTGTGTTTTATGTAGTAGTGTAGTTGTGTGTTTGTCATGACACACAGTGTGTAGGTAGGTCGTTGGGGTTTGTCAAAAGACACACAGTGTGTAGTTAGTGGGTGTGTTTGTCATAGACACACAGGGGTAGGTGTCGTTGCGGGTTTGTCATAGACACACAGTGTGTAGGTAGTGTGGTTGTGTGTTGTATAGACACCACAGGTTGAGTGTCGTTGCGTGTTTGTCTAGACCACACAGTGTGTAGTAGTGTGGTGTGTTGTCATAACACACAGTGTGTAGTGTCGTTTGCGTGTTGTCATAGACACACAGTGTGTAGTTAGTGGGTTGTTGTGTTTTATAGAACACAGTGTGTAGTGTCGTTGCGTGTTGTCATAGACACCCACAGTGTGTCGTGAGTGGAGTTGTGTGTTGTAATAGACAACAGTGTGTAGTTAGTGTTAGTTGGTGTTTGTCATAGGACACAGTGTGTAGTTAGTGTCGTTGTGTGTTTGTCATAGACACACAGTGTGTAGTTAGTGTGGTTGTGTGTTTGTCATAGGACACAAGTGTGTAGGTTCGTGTCGTTTTGCGTGTTTGTCATAGACAACAACAGTGTGTAGTTAGTGTCGTTGCGGCTTGTCATAGACCAAGTGTGTAGGTTTGTGTAGTTGTGTGTTTGTCATTAGACACACAGTGTGTAGTTAGTGTAGTTGTTGTGTTTGTCATTAGACACACATGCTGTAGTAGTGGGTGGTGTGTTGTCATAGACACACAGTGTGTAGTTGTGTCGTTGGGTGTTGTCATAGAACACAGTGTGTAGTTCGTGCGTTTTGATGGTTTGTCCAAGAAACACAGTGTGTACGTTGGTGGTTGTGTGGTCATAGACAAACAGTGTTAGTGTGTGCGGGGTTGCATAGGGGCACAGTGTTGTAGTTCGTGTCGTTTTGGTGTTTGTCTAGACCACAGTGTGTAGTTTAGTTGTGGTTGTCTGTGTTTGTCATAGACACAGGTGTAGGTGCGGTGGGTCATAGACACACAGTGTGTAGTTAGTGTGTCGTTGTGTGTTTGTCATAGACACACAGTGTGTAGTTAGTGTAGTTGTGTTTGTCATAGACTACACAGTGTGTAGTTAGTGTAGTTGTGTGTTTGTCATAGACACACAGTGTGTAGTTAGTGTAGTTGTGTGTTTATGACAAACACACAACTACACTAACTACACACTGTGTGTCTATGACAAACAAAATAAATAACTACACACTGTGTGTCTATGACAGACACACAGTGTGTAGTTTAGTGTCGTTGTTGTGTGTGTCAAGACACACAGTGTTGTAGTTAGTGGGTTGTGTTTGTCATAGACACACAGTGTGTAGTGTGTTGGGTGTTTGTCATAGACACACAGTGTGTAGTTATGTTTTGTGGGTTGTATAGACACCACAGTCGTTAGTAGTGTCGGTTGGTGTTGTCATAGAACAAAGTGTGTAGTTGCGTGTGTCATAGACACACAGTGGTGTTAGTGTTAGTGGGTGTGTTTGGTCATAGACACAGTGTGTAGTTGTGCGTTGTGGGTGTCATAGACAAAGGTTTGTAGTTAGTGTAGTGTGGTTTGTCATAGACACACAGTGTGGTAGTTATTGTATTGCGTTTTTGTTCATAGACACACAGTGTGTTAGTTAGTGTAGTTGTGTGTTTTGTCATAGACACACAGGTGTAGTTGAGGTAGTTGTGTGTTTGTCATAGACACACAGTGTGTAGTTAGTGTAGTTGTGTGTTTGTAATAGACACACAGTGTGTAGTTAGTGTCGTTGTCTGTGTTGTCAAAGACACACAGGGTGTAGTTAGTGTGGTTGTGTTTGTCATAGACACACAGTGTGTAGTGTCGTTATGCGGGACTTTGTTTGTCATAGGACACACAGTGTGTAGTTCGTGCCGTGTGTTTGTCATAGACACACAGTGGGTAGTTAGGTAGTGTGTGTGTTGTCATAGGACACACAGTGTGTCGTAGTGTAGTATTGGGTGTTTGTCATGACACACAGTTGTTGTAGTTAGTGGAGTTTGTGTGTTTGTCATAGACACACGGGGTAGTTAGGTCGTTTGTGTGTTTGTTCATAGACACACAGTGTGTAGTGAGTTAGTGTTGGTTGTCCTCATAGGACACACAGGTGGTAGTAGTGTGGTGGTGTTGGTCATAGACACAGTGTGTAGTTAGTGTCGTTGTGTGTTTGTCATAGACACACAGTGTGTAGTTAGTGTGGTTGTGTTTGTCATAGACACAGTGTGTAGTTGCGTGTTTGTCATAGACACACAGTGTGTAGTTAGTGTAGTTGTGTGTTTGTCAAGACAAACAGTGTGTAGTTAGTGTAGTTGTGTTTGTCATAGACACACAGTGTGTAGTTAGTGTAGTTGTGTGTTTGTCATAGACACACAGTGTGTAGTTAGTGTAGTTGTGTGTTTGTCATAGACACACAGTGTTAGTTTAGGGTCGTTGGTTGTGTTGTTCAAAAGACACACAGTGTGTAGTTATGTAGTTGTGTGTCATAGCCCACACAGTGGGTAGTGTCGTTGGCGTGTTTGTCATAGAACCACACGTGGGTAGTAGGTCTTGTGTGTTTTCATTAGACACACAGTGGGTATTTAGTGTGGTTGTGTTTGTCATAGACACACAGTGTGTAGTTGGTGTTGTAAAGAAACACAGTGGTAGTTAGTGTAGTTGTGTGTTTGTCATAGACACAGTGTGTAGTTAGTGTCGTTGTGTGTTTGTCATAGACACAGTGTGTAGTTAGTGTAGTTGTGTGTTTGTCATAGACAGTGTGTAGTTGTGTGTTTGTCATAGACACACAGTGTGTAGTTAGTGTCATTGCGTTTTGTCATAGACACAAGTGGTGTCGTTAGGAGTTGTGTGTTGTCATAGACACACAGTGTTGTGAGTTGTGTTGTCATAGGGACACACAGTGTGTTATAGTGGTAGTGTTAGTGTGTTTGTATAGACAAACAGTGTGTAGTTAGTGTCGTGTGTGTTTGTCATAGGACACACAGGGTAGTTAGTGTCGTTGTGGTTCTTGTTGGTCAAAGACACACCAGGTGTAGTAGTTAGTGTGGTGTGTTTGTATAGACCACACAGTTGTAAGTGTCGTTGTGTGTTGGTCATAGAACACAGTGTGTAGTTAGGGTCGTTGCGCTGTTTTGTCATAGCCACACAGGTGGTAGTAGGTCTGTTTGTGTGTTGGTCATAGAACAGTGGGTAGTTAGTGTAGGTGTGTTTTATAGACACCCAGTGTGTAGTTAGTGTCGATAGAGTGTTGTTACATAGACAACAGTGTGTTTAGTGTCGTGCGCTTGGTTGTCGACCACAGTGGGTAGTGCGTTTGTGTGTTTGTATAGACACACAGTTGTTGTGTTAGTTGGCGTTGTGTGTTTGTATGAGGACACAAGTGTGTAGGTAGTGTGTGTGTATTTGTGTGGTTGTCTAGAAACCACAGTTGTGTAGTTAAGTGTCGTTGGTGTTTGTCCATAGACACACAGTTGTAGTTAGTGTAGTTGTGTGTTTGTCATAGAACACAGTGTGTAGTTAGGTTGTCGGGTGTGTTTGTCAAAAGACACACCGTGTGTAGTTAGTGTGGTTGGTTGTCATAGACAACAGTGTGTGTGTCGTTGACGTGGTTTGTCATAGACACCCACAGTGTGTAGTTAGTGTGGTGTGTGTGTTTGTTCATAGACACAAGCGGGTAGTGTCGTTGCGTGTTTTGTAAGATACACAGTGTGTAGTTAGTGTCGTTGCGTGTTTGGGCATAGACACACAGTGTGTAGTTAGTGTAGTTGTGTGTTTGTCATAGGGACACACAGTTTGTGTAGGTAGTGTAGTTGTGTTGTTTGTCATAGACACACAGTGTGTAGTTAGTGTAGTTGGGGTGTTCATAGACACACAGTGTGTAGTTAGTGTCGTTGTGGTTTTGTCAAAAGGACAACAGTGTGTAGTTAGTGTGGTTGTGTTTGTCATAGACACACAGTGTGTAGTGTCGTTGCGTGTTTGTCATAGACACACAGTGTGTAGTTGGGTGGTTGTGTGTTGTAATAGACAACAGGTGTAGTGTCGTTGCGTGTTTGTCATAGACACACAGTGTGTAGTTAGTGTGGTTGTGTTTGTCATAGACACACAGTGTGTAGTGTCGTTGCGTGTTTGTCATAGACACACAGTGTGTAGTTAGTGTGGTTGTGTTTGTTATAGACACACAGTGTGTATAGGTGTCGTTGCGTGTTTGTCATAGACACACAGTGTGTAGTTAGTGTAGTTGTGTGTTTGTCATAGACACACAGGGTGTAGTTAGTGTAGTTGGTGTTTGTCATAGACAACAGTGTGTAGTTAGTGTCGTTTTGCGTGTTTGTCAAAGACACACAGTGTGTAGTTAGTGTGGTTGTGTGTTTGTCATAGACACACAGTGTGTAGTTAGTGTCGTTGCGTGTTTGTCATAGACACACAGTGTGTAGTTAGTGTCGTTGCGTGGTGTGTCATAGACCACAGTGTGTAGTTTGTGTAGTGTGGTGTTTGTCATAGACACACAGGTGTTTGTAGTTAGTGTAGTTGTGTGTTTGTCATAGAACACACAGCTGGTGTAGTTAGGTGGTTTGTGTGGTTGTCATAGACACACAGGTGTAGTTAGTGTCGTTGTGTGTTGTCATAGACACACAGTGTGTAGTTAGTGTGGTTGGTGTTGTCTAGACACACATGCTGTGTAGTTCAGTGTATGTTGCGTGTTTGTCCTAGACACACAGGGTGTAGTTAGTGGCGTGGCGTGTTTGTCATAGAACACAGTGTGTAGTAGTGTCGTGTGTGTTTGTTCCTAGACACACAGGGTGAGTTAGTGTCGTGGTGTTGTCATAGACACAAAGTGTGTAGTTAGTGTGTTGGTGTTGTATTGCACACAGTGTGTAGTTAGTGCGTGGTTGTGTTGTCATAGACACACAGTTGTGGAGTTAGGTAGTTGTTGTGATGCTAGAAACACAGTGTTGTGTTTGTGTGTCTATGGACAAACACACACGAAACTAAACTACACACGTGTGTCTAGGACATTACACAAAACTAACACTAAACTAAACACTGTGTGTATATGAAAAAAACGCAAAGAACACTTGTGTAGTTAGTGTTTTGTAAAAAAGGTTTTTTTTTGGTTTGTTTTTTTGGGGTTTGTCATAGACACCACAGGTGTAGTTAGTGTGGGTGTTGTGTTGTCATAGACACACAGTAGTGTGTAGTTAGTGTGGTGTGTGTTTGTCATAGGACACACAGTGTGTAGGTAGTGTCGTTGGTTGTTTGTCATAGGGACACACAGTGGTGTAGTTAGTGGGTGTGTGTTTGTCATAGGACACACAGTGTGTAGTTGTGTAGTTGCGTTATGTTGTCATAGACACACAGTGTGTAGTTGGTCGTTGCGTGTTTGGTCATAGACACACAGTGTGTAGGTAGTTGCGTGTTGGCATAGAACACAGTGGTAGTTAGTGTCGTGTGTGTTTGCATAGACACACAGTGTGAGTTAGTGTAGTTGTGTGTATGTAATAGAAACACAGTGTTGTAGTTAGTGTGGGTTGTTGTGTTGTGTCATAGACACACGTGTGTAGTTAGTGTGTGGTGGGTTGTCATAGACACAAGTGTGTAGTAGTGCGTGGTGTGTGTCATAGACCCACTTGTTGTGTTAGTGTAGTTGTGTGTTTGTCATAGACACACAGTGTGTAGTGTAGTTGCGTGTTTGTCATAGACACACAGTGTGTAGTTAGTGTCGTTGTGTGTTTGTCATAGACACACAGTGTGTAGTTGCGTGTAGTTGTGTGAAGGTAGTAGGACACCACAGGTGTAGTTAGTGTAGTTGTGGTATGTCATAGACACCCAGGTGTAGTTAGTGTAGTGGGTGTATGCATAGAACCAGTGTGTAGTTAGTGTAGTTGTGTGTTTGTCATAGACACACAGTGTTTAGTTAGTGCGTTGTGTGTTGTCATAGAACACAGTGTGAGTTAGGTCGTGGTTGTATGTCATAGACACACAGTGTGTAGTTAGTGTAGTTGTGTGTTTGTCATAGACACACAGTGTGTAGTTAGTGTCGTTGCGTGTTTGTCATAGACACACAGTGTGTAGTTAGTGTAGTTGTGTGTTGTCATAGGAAACACAGTGTGTAGTGTAGTTAAGTGGGTTGGTTGTTTGTATAGACACACAGTGTGTAGTTAGTGTAGTTGTGTGTTTGTCATAGACACACAGTGTGTAGTTAGTGTTCATTGCGTGTTTGTCAGAGACACACAGTGTGTAGTTAGTGTCGTTGTGTGTTTGTCATAGACACACAGTGTGTAGTGAGTGTAGCCTCCCTCGGACCCTGGTGCATTTCATAGAGACGTTGACGTTGTATCAATGGGTAAAACGTCGAAATCCTAGACAGAAGAAATCCAATGTTTGTTCCCCGGGCTGGAAAACTGAAGGAAGAATTAAGGGAATAAAGAAAGAACAGGAAAAAGGCTTAACCCATTTCATCCCATCACCCTGTATACAGTCAGTGGATCGGGGGGCTGGAATCATGGGTTAACATGGATATGAGAGACAAGTGGGGGGTTTAAACCTGACCGCTATTCTATAGGAACTCCAAGTCCCCAGCACGTGGGAGTAGATGGGGGACCAGTGAGTGTATGAGGAGCAGTAGGAACAGGTAGAGATGAGAGGAAGGAAATAGATGAGAAATTTAATGACAGCGGCTCAGATCTTAACCGAGCGAAACAAACCGGCAAGAATCAAATGGGACCATGAGGGGGTGGGAAGAGCACAAATAACAGACTCAATGGCTAGAGATTCACTATTGACTGAGTAGTGGGGGAGGGTTAAAGGCCTCAAGGGCAAATTTAAACAACACTGTGTGCGGCTCGGAAAATCAGGGGATTATGCGCCATTTAAAAACAGAGGATTGGATACGGATAGTTGCTGTGAATGGGATCTTCAAGGTATAGGGGAAGTAAAGTGAGGTAACAAAGAGAGAAGTAAAAGAGAAATGATTTATATAAGATAAACATACCACTTACCGTATGATAAGTTCCCTTACAGTGTAATATATAAGGTTGATACCGTTCCCCTTACAGTTTGTTATCGTTGCGGTATTTATTTGTATTCTTTTGTTGGTGTGTTGTATGTTGTTAATGTAGTACTGTAATGTGTTTGTAATATATAAAGGATAATGTGTCCCCGTACAAAGTGTAATACATAAGGATAAATGTCCATTACAAGTTGTATGTAATGTTATGTAATATATAGGATTAATGTTCCCCCCTTACAGTTGTAATTGTTTTGGTGCTTAAATATAAGGGATACTGTTTACCCTTACCAGTGTGTATGTAATATATAAGGATACGTACCCTTACAGTGTATGTGTTTTTTGTGTTGTAATTGTGTATTTGGTTATTGTGTATTGTAATGTATTTTTGTTGTATATATAAGGATATAATGTTCCCTTACAGGTATGTGAGTTGTAAAAGTTTGTATTGGTATTATGTAATATAAAGGGGATAATGTTCCCCTTACAGTTGTATTTGTATGTATTGTTGTATATGTGTAATATATAAGGGATAATTGTTCCCCGGTGAAAAGTGTAATATATAAGGATAATGTTCCCCTACAGGTTGTTGTAATATATAAGGGATACTGTTTCCCCTTAAGTTGTGTTGTAATAATAATGATAATGTTTCCTTCCAGTGTTGGTATTTGTAATATATAAGATAATCTTCCCCTTCCAGTGTTTTTTCGTTGTTGTAGTTGTAGTTGTATGCTGTATGTTATGTTTGTATTGTAACTGTTTGGTGATGTTAATATATAAGGGATAATGTTCCCTTACAGTGTTGTGTCTGTGGTGTTTGTATGTAATGTTAAGGATAATGTTTCCCCTTACAGTGTAATATATAGGATAAGTTCCCCTACAGTTTTTTTTTTGTATGTTGTATTGTAAATATATAGGATTATGTTTCCAATTACGGGTAATATAGAAGGGTGATAATGTTCCCCTTAGCACAGGGTAATATTAAGGGATAATGTTCCCCGGACAGTGTTATTATATAAGGTAGATGAACGTTCCACTTACAGTGTAGTTGTGTAATATATAAGGATAATGTTCCCCGTACAGTTGTGTAGGTATATATAAGGATAATGTTCCCATTACAGTGGTAACTATAAGGATAATGTTCCCTTACAGTGGTAATATATAAGGGATAATCGTCATTTCTGACTTTCCTTTTTTATTCCACTACAGTGTTAATATATAAGGATAATGTTCCTTACAGGGTTGTGTGAAGATATAAGGAGAATATTAAAGTTAAGGTGGTAAAGGGTATTGGGGAAGGGATTGGGGTGGGTAGGTATGAAGGGATGTTGGTTGTGGGTGTTTGTAATGTGGAGGGTGGTGAATGTTAATGTGGATCGTTTTTGGTATGTGTGTTTAAGGGTTATTATGTAAAGTAGTGTATGGTTGCTTTTGGTAGGTGTTTCCACTAGTGAATTTAATTAGTATTAATTGGTAATTTGTATTTGCGGTGTGTGGTTGTGCTTGACCCTTCGGACGAATACTGTTTGTCAGGGCTCTGACCATCTGACTGACCGATTCCCATACCCCGTACTACGTCTCCGCCCCCCGACTTCGTCTAACGCCATTGCGCTTACATGGCCTCCCCCGCTTCCCGCTCCATGGCCCTTGTGCAGCTGTTTTCCGGAGAATTGGCTTTGTTCTCCTTGCCATAGGGGGCAGAAACCCCCCCCCCCGGTACCGTGATAGTTTCGCTCCCTTATCTTTGTTGTCCCCTTGCCACCCAGTTCCCCCCCACCTTTTTCCCCCTGTCCCGTCCCCCCCCTTATGACCCCTTCTCGTACTTTCGGTCTGCCATCCCTCCACTCTTCGCTTATCTGCTGCCCTTTCCCGCTGGATCTCCTCCCTAGATTAGCGCTGTTCCGACCCCCTGACCGCCCCATGCTGCGTTTCGCCGACCTTCCGCAATCCGAGCCCCCCGCGACCGCCCTGGAAATCGTCTAGGTGGCCTTTTGCTTTGAAGAAAGTTTCTCCCTTTTCGGGATCTCGTCCTCGCCGGTACTGCATGCCGGGACCTGGGGCTTTTAGGCCTGGTGGGGACCCCGTCCATATACGTCCCACTCTTTAAAATCTATTCTTCCTCCCGATCGGGCTGCTTTGATTGCGGTGTAGTTTCGCGGGTTACCGCAATCGACCGAATCCTTTGGGTCGCGCTCTCCGGACCCTCGCGGTTCCGTAATCCGCCTGTCCCTTCGCGGGTGTCGTCCACTCGGCCGCCCCACCTTCCGACGGGTTTCCCGAAACTGTATGATATCGCTATTTTCGCGGGTTGCTGGACGTTCCTGCTTTCGCGGTGTTCTGGATTGTCCCAATCTTCATACGTGGTACCGCACTCGCGGCTCCTTTCGAGGCGGTTAGCGAATACTCACCATAAGCGGTATTCCCCGCCCTCCTGCCTTCGCGGGTTGGGCACACCCTGGCACAAACCTCGCGGGTCTCCCTCCACAAGGCTTTTTCCTCCTTTTGCTTGTGCGGCCCTTCCCCCCGCTTTTTTGCGGGTTGCCGGGCTTGTACAATCTCGCGGTACCGAACTCGATCGCACGTTTTCGAGGGTTGCTGGCCTACGATGTTTAGCTGGGGACCGGATTCACGATAACCCCTTACCGCGGGGTAACGCCCTCCGCCGACTCTTTCGCGGGTTGATTGGACTTCACCCCCCGATTCGAGGGTTCCTGGATTGTCCCATTATCCGGAGGGTTGACCGAACATCTCCCCTCCCGCTCCCCCCTTTGTTTACCACTACGTCTTCCGCTCATCCTTCTTTGAGTAATTCGTGTAGGGAAGGATTTCCCCCCCGCTCCCTCGCTTTCCGCTCCCCCTCCCCCCGCACCACCCGCCCTTCGCGTGTTGAACCCTCGGGGTTCCGCCAGTTTCGTCGGGCCGTCCCCCGACCCGCCCGGCTTGGCCACTCGCACCTGGTTACTGTCGACCCGCCGACCGTCCTCTCGTCCTTACCGCCTGCGCCGCCTACCATCTCTCCCCCTTGGCCCCCGGTCCTTGTGGCGCCCCTTTTGTGTCCGATTCCCCCTGTGCCCTCTGCGGCAGCACCGGGGTCGCGCCCCCCTATCCCCCCCCCTCGCGCCACTGCTCTCCCTATATCCTCTTCTTGCTGACCCCCTCCCTACCCTTTGTGAAGCTCCCCCCTTGCGTGTTTACCTCTGCTGTATTAGTTCTTATTTCGGGTCCGCTGCCCCCCCCAGGGTGTTTGGTATCCACTGCTTCGTTTGGTGCCCCCCCCGCCGAGTCGCTGCCCTTGGTTTGGTTCACACGCTTGCGCCGTTCGTTGCCTTTCTTTGCGTGCCTTAGCCAACCGTTATTAGTGTTTCCGTCCTACCCCTGCTGACTAATCTCCGTTACTCCTGGTCCTCTAGACTGTCTCGCCCAACTGTCCTTTGCAGGCCCCCCCTTTTTTCTTGCCTCCCCCTTGACTGCATCCTTGCTGTGTTCCTCCCCCCTTGGTCTGTCGCGCGTAGCTCCTCCTCTGTTCCGAGGCTTCTGTGACCTCCCCCGCGCTAACATGTTTATTGCATCGTTTCTGGCCCGACGGTGACTTTGCTGCTTTCCCCCCCGTCCCCGCCGTGATGCTCTTGTTCGCTGATACACCTCGTGTTGCATCTTGGGCGACACCCACCGCTAATTGAGCCTTGGGGCCTCAGACTTTTCTTCCCGCCTCTTTGGCGACCCGATTCTCCCCTCCCGCTGGCGCTGCTTCGCTGCTAGCAGTCTGCCGCTTGTCCTTCTCCTGAAGATAGTATAGTGAGATATTGTGTGTTATATACTTATTGCGCATGCTTGGGTCCTGAGTGAGGTGCAAGGCTGCCATTCAGGGGCGAAGGTATCGTTGCACCTCTCTGTCTGGGGCCCAGGCTTTTGAGAGCGGGCCAGTGGAATGGTGGGGGGCCTGCCACGTTTAGCGCAAGGGACTTACCCATTATTATCATGGAACGTCCCACAGCAATAGCGAGCCGGGTCGTGTACTACTGCTACTGTTACTAATAGCTGAGACGTTCGTGGTGTTGCTTGGTTCCGACTGCGTGTGTGGTACTCCCCGTGGGTGGGTTCTGTCTCCCGCGTCCCCAGGTTGGAAGTAACCGGTAATTTAGAGCATCTGGAAGCATATTACCTTTGCTCGAAGGGGGGGGGCCCTCACCTTCTCCCTGTTTGTCTGTCTCCCCCCGACCCATCCGCAGTTTGCTCCCGCTAGGTCTATATAGGGTAGGGACCCCCCCCCAGCGCTCTTTGACACCGCCCCGCACAACGCTGCCCCTCCTAGCAGTGTAATGCGGTGTTACCTCTAATCCAATCCCGCATCTAGTTCTTGTGTGTACCCCAGCCTTCGGGGCCATGTCAGATGGCCCCCCACCAGGGTCCAGGGGCATCCCTCCGTGTGCCTCAGCTCCTCCCCCGCCAATCGAAAACATGTGTTACCCTGGCAGACCCCCCGACCGGAAACTGATTGTCATCGCCTCGCCTTCCTTTAGACGTCGCCAGCATCTGTCCTGGGGCTTCACACATCTGTTCCTGGTGGGGACCTGGAGCTTGACCTTTCCCGTTTGTGGCCCCAGACCCGTCCTGTGTCCCCTTTTCGGCTCAGTTCCTTCCTTGCCTTCTTGGAGGTTACCGTCGGAGTAATCTTTGCCCCCACTTTCGGCTCCGTCCCAGTATCTGTTGTATTCCATTAGCTAAGTGACAGATTGCCCGTCGTTCCTGTCGCGGTTTCGTTAGTCCCATTCTCGACATGTCCTTCCCACGAGCAAACCAACATTAAATTAATTAGCCTGACTTTTTCTCCAAAATCTTTAAATTCCACCGAGTGTATATTTGTGTAGTTGTGTGTGTTAGAAAAACACAGTGTGTAGTTAGTGTAGTTGTGTATGTCATAGACACACACTGTGTAGTTAGTGTAGTTGTGTATGTCATAGACACACAGTGTGTAGTTGTGTGTTTGTCATAGACACACAGTGTGTAGTTAGTGTAGTTGTGTGTGAGTGTGGTTGTGTGTTTGTCATAGACACACAGTGTGTAGTGAGTGTAGCCTCCCTCGGACCCTGGTGCATTTCATAGAGACGTTGACGTTGTATCAATGGGTAATGCGAAATCCTTAGACAGAAGAAATCAATGTTTGTCCCCGGCTGGAAAACTGAAGGAAGAATTAAGGGAATAAGAAAGAACAGGAAAAGGTTTAACCCATTTCATCCCATCACCCTGTATACAGTCAGTGGATCGGGGACTGGGACATCATGGGTTAACATGGGATGTGAGAGACAAGTGGGGTTAAACATGACCGTCTATAGGAACTCCAAGTCCCCAGCACGTGGGAGTAGATGGGGGACCAGTGAGTGTCTGAGGAGCAGTAGGAACAGGAGGAGATGAGAGGAAGGAAATAGATGAGAATTTACTGACAGCGGCTCAGATCTTAACCGAGCGACACACACCGGCAGATCAATGGGACACTGAGGGGGTGGGAAGAGCACAAATAACAGACTCAATGGACTAGAGCTTCACTCATTGGCTGAGCTTAGTGGGGGAGGGTAAAGGCCTCAAGGGGGAAATTTAAATCAAACACTGTGTGCGGCTCGGAAAATCAGGGATTATCACCATTAAAACAGGATACGGATAGTGTAATGGGATCTTCAAGGTCATACCATTAAAACAGGATACGGATAGTGTAATGGGATCTTCAAGGTCATAGGAAGTAACAGAGAAATGATATAACGATAACATACCACTTACCGTGTGATAATGTTCCCTTACAGTGTAATATATAAGGATAACGTTCCCCTTACAGTGTAATATATAAGGGATAATGTTCCCCTTACAGTGTAATATATAAGGGATAATGTTCCCCTTACAGTGCCACTGCAGCTCTCCATTGTAAGTCCAGAGCCTTGTGTATTATATAAGGATAATGTTCCCCTTACAGTGTAATATATAAGAGATAATGTTCCCCTTTCAGTGTAATATATAAGGGATAATGTTCCCCTTACAGTGTAATATATAAGAGATAATGTTCCCCTTTCAGTGTAATATATAAGGGATAATGTGCCCCTTACAGTGTAATATATAAGGATAATGTTCCCCTTACAGTGTAATATATAAGAGATAATGTTCCCCTTTCAGTGTAATATATAAGGGATAATGTTCCCCTTACAGTGTAATATATA